>WYDI02026404.1:0-86799 GCA_009867235.2 Psittacus erithacus | reverse complement strand
AAGGCCAGGTTGGACAGAGCCTTGGGTGACATGGTTTAGTGTGAGGTGTCCCTGCCCATGGCAGGGGGGTTAGAACTTGATGATCTTAAAGTCCTTTCCAACCTCAACTATTCTGTGACTCTATGCAAGAACACAATTTTTGGAGATACTGAACTTGTCACATGACTTAGGGGAAAAAAAAATCTTCTAAGCCTCTCCATTATATTTTTATGTTATTAGTGGTGAAAAGGTTTCTAAACTGTTGCATTTGTATGTACGTGCTTTTGTATTTGTGTGTGTGTGGAACATGGTTGCATTTGTATGTGTGTGAAACATTCAATTCAGATTGAAATCGGATGACTCTGACTCACTGACACACCGTCTCAACCACATATCCATTTGTCACAAGTACAGTCATAATACTAATGTTTACTTAATGTAGGGCTTACTAAACTCCACATGAAAGGATTAATAAAGCTTGTTTAGACTGGTTAACAAAGCCAGAAATACCCTACTCAAATGTTTTACAAAAAATGAGGGAGTAGTCATTGATATCATGGTTTCTGCTTTGTTGCATGGTAGAAAAACAGATCTGATGCAAACTGTTTGAATAAGTTACTGCAAAGATAGTATGAAGCAGACTAATAGAGAAAATGTACAGTTTATAAGATCATATCTGCTATTTATTAGAGGATTTGTCTAGAGATACAGAAATGTGTGATTCCTATGAATAAAATTTGGTTTCAGAAACTTGCCAGGGTAATGGTTACCAGAACACTAGCTATCCTGCAGAAATGCTTAAGAAAGGTATGTATTCTCATTATAGCATACAATTTAGTGCAAGCTTTCAAATAAAAACATTCTTTAAAATATATTATAAACAATGTCTGTAGTTAAATCTGTGGGTTTCAAATTTATATGTGGAATTCCACTATAAAGAGTTTGTCAGACCTGGGCAGAACTCCTCTGGGTTTTACCAGCTATATTCCAGAATATGTCTCTGACTTTCCCCTACACTTTGTGGATCAGCATCAGTTCTGGTTTTTCTCATGTAGTAATTTAACTGTGATACAATCTATTAATTTGGTCTTTAGGATTGAGGTGCACAAGTAAGCTACCAGTGTAGCCTGCAGTGAACATAAAATAACCGGCTCTTAGCAACCTAGAGGTGAAAGTGTGCTTTGAATCAGTACATCCATGGAAGAGGAACTTGGTGATTCTCGAACAAAATTCACTATGGATACAGTTTTGGCAGCTAAAATATTACATATGTGCTGTTTGGAATGAAAGTTTTCAGGTATTGGTTGCATTAGGAATAGTCTACTCCATGGTAATTTCCTTGTTTACCCAAACATTTAGTGGTTATAGAATACAAGCAGAAGTAAACTGTACGATAACCAGAAAGAGTTTCGTGAGATCCCTGCAGGACCACAGAGCAACAACAGGAGAAAGAGCACATTTAAAAGAAGTGGTGATGCTGCCCATTCACATGTATGATTAATATAAGCTTGTCTCATATTTTCTCCTGGGATTAAGTAACGATGAGAAGCAAGAAGGGTATTATGATTATCAAAAGGACAATTTTAGAAGTTTGGGAGGGGAGAAAGGGAAAGTAGGCAAGATCTCATAGTGCTAGAGTGTAGTCTAATATATAACCAGAGGAAGCTGGAGTTTTTTAGACACAGTACCCTTGCAAATGTTATGCTTCAGACCTGTGGTTCACAGACTCTGGTCTGCAGACATCTTGTCTTGTGGCGAGTTCTCCACAGTCATTTCGGGCTTTCAGTTAGGAGCTTGAGAGTGTGCAATGGCTCTTCAGTAATTCTGAGTTTTGACACTAGTTTAAAGGGTTTGTTTGTTCTTTTGCACATTATTAGGAGACTAAAGAGTGTTGTTAAGGGCTTTAACAAGATACAGAGTTTGGGGGGCAGGGTGTGATTGGAGGACAAGGAATAAGGTTACGAAATCTGCTCTGTTAAAAGAAAGAAACCTTCTGGACAAAAAAATCCAAAACCCCATCGAGTTGCGGAGTCTTGTCCTGGTTTTTTCATTCTAGCATTTTATCTGCACGTGCATGAAGAAGGTACCTGTAATGGCGCCTGGTATTTTTTAAGCAAAATTTGGATCTGACATCCGGTTCTTATCATCACTAGTTCTGCTTGCGAGCTCTGGAGGTTTTAGGGAAAAGCACTCCTGACACAACCGATTTGTCTGCACTGCTCATTTATTTTCTCACAGGACACAGTGGTTAAACCACTTTGTTGTTCATAATTTTACAGTGATGTAGAAATGTTTGCCCTAGGATCTGAGCCATAACCTCATAAGGTGGGAGAGGATTGTATAATAGCACCATGACAAAGCAGTTCAGGACTGCAGGATGTTGGAGTGGTTCCTTCCCCACAGTAAACGAGTTGCTTTTAAGTCATTGCAACAGCCATATGCTCTAGAAATTTCCATCCTTTTGAACATTTTTTCTTTCTGGAAGGAGGGGAGCAGTAGGAGAGAAACTGATTTCATGTATTCCCAGTTATTTTCCAAATTACCAATTAGAAGTTTGTCAGTTAGTATTCCAGTCCTAAGAAAAAGCTTTTCATTTTCGTGTTTGACACAAAGAGAAATAGAAAAATATTATAATGCTGTATTACATATTTTATTTGCAACACTGCTTGTTGGAATTTTAATGTTGGAAAAGAATTTTTAGTGGTATCCATCAGGAAGTAAACCAGTTTTCTTCCATCTCTTGATTTTTGCCTAATTCCAATGATACATGTGTAAATAGCTGCTGTAGTGAAATCACAATACTGATTTTGGTGTTTTCTTGCCAAGGCATATATATCGCAAGCATGCACTCTTAGGGTAACAGCAGAAGCCATGGAAGGTCAGATTGTATAAAAGAAGGAGCATAGAAAATGTCCTGGGTGAACTGATCATATGATTGTCATCATCAGGATCCTGCAGAAATTGTTTTGGGTTAAAAACGTTCAAAGGGCTGTAATGGAGCTAAGCAGCTAAATCATATTTAGCAACTAGAGGAAATCTGGAACTTGGCTTCCTCTTTCCTTTGAAAGCTGCAGCCTTGATTGCTGTAAAATTAGCTGAAGATAAAAAGCCCAAATAATAAGAATTGCAACATATTTTAGATCACATCCATCCTGCTGCTGAGTGAGCATCACTAACTACCAGCTTGCTCAAGGTCTTGTCTACTCACATTTTAAGTGCCTGGATGTCCTTCAGTGCAAGGATGGCAGCCTCTTGGCAGCCTGTTGTGGTGTTTGATCAGTTTTGTTGCAAGAAATTTCCTGATTTTTCTGTGTTCCAATTTACATCCGTTGTCTCATGTCCTGTCCCCTCCATTGAAAGTTAGGCTTCATCTTCTCTATTTCCTCCTCTCAAGTAATTAAAGAAGCATCCTGGTTTTTTCAGGCTAAACCAACCCAATTTTCTCAGCCTTTTGTCATACCTCCTGCCATGTATTAATAGTAGGTTATTCTACTTGAAGTGACAGAAATATGCAACCTCTTCAATTCCACTTCAGAATTTTCTGAGGGATACTGTGCTTTAGATGTTTATATTTTTATATCCTTCTCTTCCTGAATTAGCGTTAACATAGTTTTTTTCATGCAGTATAATAAAACGTGCTCTGTCTGGGAAGAGCTGCTTTTTCTCTCAGAAAAGTTAATATGCTATACTAACATTCTGCTGGACTTCTGCTTTTTGAGATTTTTTCTTCCACATACACACTAAAAGTTGTGTAAGGAGTTATTGCTTATTATCAAACCCCAAAATTTCCAAAGAAATATGAAATCATTTAAGATCAGTAGCTCTCATTGCAAAGAAGACATTGTTAAAGAGCCAACCTTAAATATAATAAAATAATAAATATGAAGAAAGCACCTTTATAATAAACTGGCTGTTTAAGTATTAATGTAGCATGTTTCAAGTAGTGATTTATGAATGATGAGTCAGACTTGGAATTCAAAACTTGTTTGACAAAAAGAGCAAACAATATAAAGATTTTGCATGATTAAATTGCTTATTGCTTAAGCTCAATTCATTGTTAGCTTTTGTTAAATTAATCCAAGAATAAAATCAAATCCAGATTCAAACCCTGGACCTTCTCTGTAATGATCTGAGTACAGTCAAGTAGAATCTGCATTCTCTAGCCTCAAGGTACTCATTAAAATTAGTTTTCAGTGAGAAACCATGCAGTTATGAAGGGATTGAATCAACAGCTGGCATTTTTACAGTGAGCTTTGAGCTTTCATTTAAGGCATTTAATGTTAATGCATCGCTGATGATTTAATATGTCTAGCTGTGCATAATTCACTATGTATCATATCTAACATAGGTCTGGCTAGCCTTTTTATTTTTTTGGAATACAAGGATTTCACAAAGCTCAGAATGGGACTTTGTCTACATAATGAGCAGGAAGGAGAAATGCTGTCACTCCATTTAGAGTCTGTTCCATGTGTGAGGGCCCAAGGACAGTGTCACCCAGATAACTTGGAAGTGAAGTGTCTAGTGCAGGGCTGGCAGTTCACTTTGCAAGGCCCTCGACCCAGCTATTTCATAGTCCTCTTTAGGCTGCTCCTAGAGCGTCATTGCTGCCCAAATAGTCTTTGTGAGCCCTGCTGGGCAGCTGGGACATTTTGCCTGGGTGGATTTCTTTCCTTGCTTGTGTGCATATGTTTGTAGGTGCTGAGGGACCTCATTTCAGGGTAGTGTATTAAAAGGCTTTGTCTCACACTGTCCTTTGCATACACAATCATGTGGTATGTTTTAATGTTCATTGCAATTCCTTATCTGGAATGGTAATGTTAAGGTAAGGTATTCCATTTATTCTTACACAATTAATTTTATATCTTGTGTTTTTAAAAATCATGCATCCTCTAGAACTTGAAATTTCTTGACAAGTTGAAGAAAAGCTGGGAAACTTGTTTTATATTTTGTTAATTCTTTGCTTCACTGTGTGCAGATTTTAATTTCATAGATTTTTATTATGTCACCTTTTCTTCCCAAAGACGTATGTATTAACTTTTTAATTTCTTCACAGGAAGGCTTTTCTATAATTCGCATTTTTCTGCTCAACCTCAGAATTTTCCTACTCTTAGGTATATCAGTTGAAAACTGATTTGCATACTGAAACTGGATGGACTACTTAACCTACTTTCAGCCTGTTTACTTTTTTTTAACCTGATGTAGGGACATCAAACTGATGCTTTCACTGAATTTTTCTCCAAATTGGTGTTTGAACCTTAATCCCAAAGGTCTATAAGAATAAATTATTTTCTTGGTATACACATGAACACTACAAGTTTTAGTAGGTACAAGTCAGATGAGCCACTTACTTGCAAAACTAATTTACCCTCAAAGTGAAGTAGTTCAATGTGTCTCCAAGTTTTTGCCAGACGTTTACAGTAATACCTACTGGTTTCTCTACAGTAGTACCTAGTGACACTGTTTATGTGTTTTACTTTTTCCATGTATGGATTTTGCATATGCAGGATAGCATAAATGGTCTATTCCCTTTAGTCCCTATGATCACATTAGAATGTAGACTGAGATTATTCTTTTTGTTTTTAATAGACTCAGAACCGTATGAAGCTGATGGCTGACAACTATGAGGATGACCACCTCAAATCCTCATCCCATTCCAACCAAACCAACCACAAACCCTCTCCTGACCAGGTAATGTGTGTCTCTTTTTGGTTTTAAAGTAATTTTTACTATGGGAGCTGATTATTTTGAATCATGTGTAATTTTCCCAGACATGCTTGCAGTACCTTGAAACAAAAACAGTGTTCCAGAGTGCAGTTATAAACCAGAAATGGATGTTACTGTTGTGTCAGCTTCACTGAAAACTCGTGAAATGTGAACAAACAGTTCCTAGTTCCAAGCTGTTATTAAGGTGGGTGGAGATGAGGGGACAGACAATGAAAAGGAGGAAAGAAATGTTACTCTCTTAAAGTGCAAGACAGGAGTCCTGTCTGAAATACTCAGATTTTAATAACTCGGGTTTACTGCTTGAGTGTGTGGAGTGTCCAGGACTGTTTCTTGTCTTCAGTAGCAGGAAATCATGCTCCAGGATCAGCTTTCTGATCTATGGATTGCATATGAGCAGTTCTCTTCATTTCCCATGAGGAAGTCCTGGCCCCTGTGCCAAATGAGCACAGACTGCTCCCTCACAAACTCAGTGGGCCATGAACTGAAGGAAAATCAATTTACCATCTCCAAGGCAGTGAGGAGCCTCCTGTGTCATTTACAAAGCACAGCCATGTGCTTGATAACTATCAGAGAGATTACCTATCCCTTGGGTAACACAGAAAATGCCAGCTCAATTGCATATCCCATGTTGTAATCTCATCCATTTCAGTTTAATTAAAATATTAGTGATCATTAATCACTGCCTTGACAAAGTGAAGGAATGTTTGGCGCTCCTCTGCCCTCTGGCTTATCTAGAAATTGTTGAGATCTGAAGCAAGGCATCTCACTCTAGACCTTTAAGCACCAACTTAGTGATATGCAGAAATCATGAGTAACATGCGAGAGGAAAATGTCAAAAAACAATTACGTACTCACCTTACAAAAATAGATCTTTAGAAATCTCTTCATGTCTTTATCAGAAGACTATAAGAGGGGGTATATACAAAGAAATGAACAGAAAAATTCTCATTTCAAAGTAGTTTCCTTTTGCATCTTGTTTTAATACCTTTCACTGTAAATTGACTGGCTTGAGTTTTCTGCAATGCTTTTGGAAAATGTTGGTCTTACCTTCTTCAGGAAAGTGCAGTTGTTAATACTGCAAATTAAATGGCTTTCCTACTCTTAATTTGGATGAAATGTTAGAATAGCTGTTGTTTCTACATTGCAAATCTATAGAGAAATTAAGCCATTTCTAGAATGTACGCATAATACATCCTTGCAAACAGATGCAGCATAGCATGCTTGGATGAAATGAAAATGAAAAGAAAATTAAATTAAAAGATAAAATGTCAAGAAAAGATTACATTTAAACATTTAAGGAAATTCTTGCAATGATCTCGCTGGGGAAGGTGATAGGAGGGAGGGTGTGGGAGGAGGGTCTTTGCACTTTGCCTTTGCAAAGGAGTATTTTAAAAGCTGACAAAGCCTACAAGAGTGTAAAGAAAGCTGTACCTCAAGGTGGCTCAGAATATTGCAGAAGGAATTAAACACTTTGTACTACTATTTGTACTTACATATGTGCTTTAAATACTAACCAACTCTTTATTTCATTCCCATGCTGCTCTGGGCTTTTCTCTCATTGCCACCTCTGCACCCCTAGGATGAGGAGGAGGGTATTTGGGCATAACCAGTCAGATGCTCTTAGTTCAGCCATTTTGTTCAGAACGGTGAGAATCAACTTTTCTTGCCAATAGAAGTTTCCAGCAGTCACTCTCACATCTCACTCCCTTGTGCTTTGTGAAACCTGGTTGTGCTCCTTCCCCCTTGCTTGTGTAGTCTCTGCATGAGCTTGTTTCTCGTGTGTTTGTGTGTAGTTTGCAATTTTCTTCTTCTCATCATCATGTCATTCCTTCTTGATGTTATGGGGAGAACTTTACAGGGCATGTAATTGAGTTTCTATGCAAAGCAAACTCTTAATGTGTGCGAGAGAACAGGAAATGTCTCTCATATCATTTATCATCGGCTTCATGGAGGAAATGTTTTCAGTCAGATTCTTTTTCAAAGCAGTTTGCACTGTAGCCAAATCTGTGTATGCTTTTTCGATTCTGGTTAGCAAAGAATTTGCTCAAAGATAATGTTTCTCCTGAAGGTTTTAAGCATGTTGAGATTTGCTGCCGAGACTGCTGCCATGCATACTGACCTAACCAGTCACAGACACTTACCAACTCAGAATAGATGGCTCTTGATATGGACTGTAAATTTTCTGTAAATTTGAAGGCAAAGAGGAATATCCCCTTAACCTTCCCCTCTCCCTTCCATTTCCTTTGTTCTCTTAAAACAACTGAGGAGAAATTGGTAGCTATTTGTCATTTAAAGTACGTTTTTTTTCTCTATGTCTGCATCCACAGTTTTCTCTTTTCTGCTGTCAAATTGTCCCCACAATAACCCCTATTTCCAGAAGAGAGGGCAGTACACAGGACAGAACCCTTTTTCTCGGGCCTATTCTGTAGCAAAGACATCCTTATTGACCAGGAGCTTTGATATATAGCTACAAAAGTAAAATATCAATTATCATGCTACAGTACGTAGGATTCATGTATGCATTGTATTATCAGTTTAAAAGCACAATATATTTATTTGAAGTACTTAAAGTATTTTAAGGAATTGAGATGCAATGACCCTGTTTTAAAAATTTATATGGAACTTTTTCTTTCTTCACTTATGCCTTTAAAGAAAAATATTTCACACGAGTTTCTTCGCAGTTTTTCTCAGAATTTGTTTTTTTCTGTATCAATTATTTGAAAGAAAGCACTTCTGAAAAATTCTATGGAAACTTTGGACCCTTGAATTTCTGAGATTACTGCTTTATAGTAGATTTGTAAAACATTCATGAAAGAATAAGCTGCTCTCTCATCTTTTTGCGCTTGCTCAATTAACTGCAGACTTACATGTCTGTCTGACTGTATAGATCAAATCCCTCTTTTCAAGTCAACCATCTGAAAAAATAAATCCAACTATGGCAGCGTTAAACTTGAATTTCATGCCTTGGGGTTTGAACTGAGAAAATCTCTTTAGTGGAAAAATTGATAAAGTGCTTCATTAATTTACACTCGCTGTTGATTTCACATTCTTCTTGAATCACCGCTCTTGCAATGGTTGTGTGTTAGTGTATGATGTTAAAAGTTTTAGAGAGAAATGCTTATAAAGATCTGCTGGAGCACAACAGTTAAACACGAAAGATCAGGTAAGTAAATGATGAAAAGGAAGAGGACAGTCACTGTGAAGGTAGGAATAATTCTGATTTTCATTCTAGAGCAAACACGGAGGTTGTGTAGAAAACAATGATACAAAGAGCTTTCTCTTTTCCTCTCTCATCTGCTGATACACTTACGAATACAACTGTGCTAAGAGCATGGTTTCTCTTAGATTACTGAATTAATGGGTTGTTCACATTAAATACAGCATCTCTCTCCATTTTGTGCTTGAGGCATTTTCCTCAGAAAAATGTGTTACAGAATATCCTAGTCAAAATAATGAGGCAGTCAGCATCCTTGCATTGCATGCATCCCATCCAAGAATCATGTCAGCCTCAAGATTGTCTTGCTTACATCTACAGGGAAAGTATAAAGGTGATTGATGCCTCCCAAGCCAGTTATTGCAAAAAAAGTACATGTTTTTACCATGGTTATTCCATGTACATTCAAAAAAACAAAAAACAAAAAACAAAAACCCCCAAAAAACAGCTCCTTACTGTCTTTGTAAAAGCAAAGAAGCTGTAAGTCACAGAGTTTTAACCTGCATGTGTTAAATTAAATGTATGCATTACAATGATAAAAAACTGACTAGTAGCGTAGGACCTGGTGATAACTTTGTTTTTTAAAGTTGCTGTAGGTCTGAGTGTGTAGTCACCTCTGGTCAGTACTGAAGATAAAAATGGAGACCATCAGAATATCTACAGTAGCAAACTATGTTATTTTATTTTTACGTTTTGCGGTTTAAGGATTTTCGCCTCCAGCATTCTGGAACTGACTGAATTTAATATTTAATTACACCAGTTCTGTACATGACAGCATTATCAGATATAACTCTCCTGAAATGGAGCACTGTTTCTAAACATATGCGCCCTTCCTGTAGTTTCAGAAAATGGTAATTTACATTTCAGTTTACAGTTCAATGTAAAACCATCTTTCATCCTGAAATAGTCTTTCCTAGCCTTTTATTCTAGGCTCTTTTCCTTGCTGTCTGAATTTCATATGACTCCTTTTATTCCCCAGATGGAGCTCTATCCTCCTTTATATCCAGTCATATTCCAATGTGTTTTCTTACTAGAATGTCCCTTTGTCTTTCTCAAATGCCAAAGTGGTCTGCCCAATGGCTTAATCAGTTATTATTCACATTTACCAAAAATAATATGAATTTGCACTTTATGAGATTTAATGCATACGAAGGGATATGCGTGGGTGCACACGTATCTTCTTGTAAATTTCTACCACGTATGTGCTATGTCAGGTAAAGAAGCAAAGCTTCCATACATGAACTTCCCATGCTGCTCAGTTCATCAGGTTTTCTTGTGAGGAAGTATGAGTAGGTTCAGCAATCTGCTTGTGCCACCTCTGCCCATAAGAAATGAGGAGTGCTTTTGTTGAATGGGTGTAGTAGGCATAGGATCACAAAAAACTATTGAAAGAAGAAGAGTGAAAGACGATCAAATTAAGGGACTTGCGGAAAAGTGAGGGTGGAATAAAAGTGCTAAGGACAAGAGCAGAAGAACAAAACTGAAACTCTCAAGTGCTGAGAGATTTATCTTGGTATGTAATTTGTGCATACTGTACGTGCGTTTTTAAGTATGCATGCTGTTGCAGAGCATTTTTCTTCCCGTCTTCCATGGCTCTGGCTTGCAGCAGGAGTTGGAGCTAGTAGATGCTGTCACTGGACAAGTTTTTTGAACTCATTCTGTGGAAGCGTTTTCTGTTAGCGGTTGCCAGCAAATCCTGAAGTCACGGATCTGCTTGTTAAGGAGCAAAACATGGTTTTGCTGTGCTCAAATTCCAGGATCAAAATCTGAAAATTAATTTGATGCTTATTAGAGTAACAGTGGAATGTTCAAAGGGCTAGCATTGAAGTGGAGTGCATAAAAATGGGGATCTTTCAAGATGATGAAAATATTGGCAAGTTTCTATTACTGTAAAAATATTGCAAGACAAAAAGCCTCTTGTTTTTGACATTTTTCTTTAATACTTCAGCTGGACAAATATTAAACAGAAGCAGAGTATTGTGAGTTGACTGCAAAAGACACTAGCCTAATTTAATGGATCTCTTAAGATTTCAAAGGTGATGCATGTGGTGGCAAAAGGAGGTAAGTCATAGCAGGAAAATATTTGAATCATTTTTAACAGCTGAAAAGCAGTCAATTCAAGTAAATTTCATAGACTCCTTGTCAAACCCAATATAAATTATAATTTGCAACATCACTGATTACAAGTATGCATCATGTAAAAAAGTCTGCATTTTTGATGTTGTAATTTGACTTTGCCAAGGCTTTTTCTGTAGACGAGAGTCATCGAAACCTCAGAACTGAAATAGGGAGAAAGTAATCAATAAGAAGAATGTTTTATAAATTCAGTTTTAATTTTTTAACTACAGGGGTTTTTTTAACCAAGAGCTTGTAATATTCTAAAGGTCACCTTTAATTAATATGTTATTTCTCAAAACAGTCTCATTCTAAATAGCGTTTGTGATTATTAAAGGGCAATGGAGATTGAATGACATTTCTGTATTGCATTTATTAGGACAAAGGTATTAAACAGGATTACAGTAAGAATGATAGAAACAGTTAAATGTTACAGAGAAGTTGATCTCTCTCTAGAAGCAGACATACGCAAAAACCAGCTGAATGCTCAATATTGTAAACTATGTGTTTCTAACTTGCATCTGCAGAGACATTCTGTCTTGCCTAGGAATGCCCAGGATGAGCATTCACAATTTCTTTTGTTGTGGAGGGGATATTTACTATTCCATTTTACAGCTAAAAGGAAAGGCAAAATGAACGGGACACCTAGTCAGCCAGCATACATAATTATTCACACAGATTTAGAGGACAGTAACAGAACTAGGTGACAGGCAACAGCCTGAAACACTATGACTACTTTGATGGTAGAGTCAGAGGGGTAGAAATGATGACAATGAGGGCAGGACATCTCAGGATTTAACTTAGCCTTTGCCACAGATTTCAAACCCCATGAACTTTTCATGGAGGTCACTACAGATCATAAAGTGTGTATGCTTTCTGAAGTTTGGGAGAAATATTGGGGGTTTTTATCTACATTATTTGGTGTTTGGATTAATATACTGATTTCTTTTAGCAAAGTAAATATCTTACTCATTTTCAAACGATGGCACAGGCATTCATTCACTGATACATGTGATCTTTCTCTTGACAAGACACATTTCATGCTTGCAGCATGTAGAGAGCTGCTTGTCCTTCTGCCACACTTCTTTCAGGTTCTCAGTATTGCCACTTATTACACTGTGACCTCATAAGCCTTTTAAAGAAATTTATTTTCAGTATGGTCTTTTTAATTTTGAGATCATGCAGAATGGTCATAAACACCAAGCTTTCATGCCTGACTTGTATTACAATGTAATTTACTGGACAGAGTACTAGACCACGATTCAGAAGATAAATTCTTTCCTGGCATCATCTCCAACCACTCACTTGTTCTCTTTGTGCCTGTCTCAAATTCTCTAACTGTAAAATGAGCTGAAGTTTTTGTAAAGTGGAAGTTTTGCTTGGGAAGCATGCTATATAAATGCTAGGTAATATTATTACACAATAGTCTAAAATAGTGTTGTTACAGAGATACGACGGTGATTCTAATACCTCATTTTCAATTTGTTCCCAAAATTATGTTAGATGTGTATTTGACTCAATTTATTAATACTCCTAATTTTTCCTTCCCAGATCCTATTCCATCCCAAAAAAGGGAAAATAACCCATATGTTCAACATTTCAAGCAGCTGCTATTCCAGCATGCTGAACAGAGCTCTTTAGACCGCTGCCTCTGCTTCTTCACTGTCATGTTTTGTCATCTGAAGGGTCATTTCTTCCCCTTCCTGGAAGTCTACAAGCTGATTGCGTGCTATATAATAATCTGGTATAATAAGTTCATTCCAGTTCTTCATTCATATGTGTAAAAATGCTGTGAAAGAATGTCTTGTGCTTTAGAGACATACCCTGTGGAAAACTTTTGGGCATCTACATAAAATAATCTTAATTTACTTAAACATTGTCACTTGTCCTGTCTGAGAGATAAGATGCCAGATTTGTTTTGTCATACTGTTGACAGCCAGGCCTCTTCACTCCCACTTTCCAGATGGGCAACCCTTTAGTAAGAGCCCTAATGTGATGCACTCAAATAAGGTGATGTAACTAATTAATTGTGATGAGGGCAGCGCTTTGAATACAGCTGTCCGGTTAATCACAGGACCTGCTTTCCATCCATGCTTTTCTGGAGCCCTGCTTACGTGGGTGTCATCGTTAATTATGAAACTGAAAGACTTCTGTGCTGTCAAGTTCAGGCAAGGAAACACAAAATGTTCATGGACCAACAATTACTGCTGTAAGGAAATACAATTCAAAATCCTGGTCTAGCTATCACACAGTTACCTGTTCCTTTCAAGCCTTTTCAAGCTTTGCCTTTTTTCGGAGAGAAACCTTTTCTCCTTTGGCTCTCTGAATAATGGAGAGCTTTTTGTGACCTTCTCACTTTAGTGTAAAACTCCTGTTATGGTGAACAACTTAAGTGGTCCTTAGTATTTTGTTTTATAGTTAATCTACCATTCCAATTTTGAAATCATGCCTTCCCACCTTTTCTCTTATTCTGTACCCATACTGGTATGTAATCTTTTATCTAATAAGCACTGTTAGACTGGGATGGCCCAGCCTAGAGAAGAATGCTATCCTTAAAATTATGTCAGCTTCTGCTCCTGGTCCTTTTCCTGTATCTGGAAACAGTTCTTTTGCTAGCTTGTTGGGTTTTTTATTTTTGGTTGTTTCTTTTTTTAAAACAACTCCAGTATTATTTTGTTATCTTAATAACTATTTTATCTTTGAAGAAAGTATTCTCTGTCCAAGAATGTTCTATCTACAAGCACGAATGAATTGATCTTGATACACTGTTCATCTTCTTTCTGATCCCAGAATGATAAGACTAAGATTTCCAGATGGAATTTTGTAATCTGCAGCTCCGGGATGAATTAAGCACTCGCAACAGAGGTGTAACTGGATTGTATCACTGTCTTCCTATTATTCTTACAGATCAAAGAAGATCACAAGTAGATACTTATATTCTAAAACATTCAAAACAGATGGCTGGTTTCTTTTTGTAGAGATTTGTGCTTTTCAGCAAAACAATTGCAAAAAGACCATCATTCATTTCTACCAAATGAGATTATTCCAGGTCTGTGTCTTATTTTCTTCTTTGATTTGCAGCTGAATATGATCTTCTTCTAGTGGCTTGGTCTTTGTAGCAAGTAGGAACTCTGTACTCAGTTTTGTTTCTGGCCACTTCAGGAGATTTGTTGCTTACAGCTTGTGTGATAGTCTCTACTATCTGACATTTAAATTTCTTACAGCACTCATCCACACCCCAGAATGCAATCCTGCAAGGCCAGAAGCTTCTGCAAACTGTGGGTGTGCTGTTAGTGACATGAAAGAGAGGGGAGCTGAGCCCTGGCACTTACTCATAAGCAGGATAAAGCCAGAAGACGAATAGTTGCAGCCAGGCTGGCGGTGTTGCTGCCAGCACATTTTAGTTGTCAGTTAGGAGGAAAGAAACCGAGGGAGGGCAGAGATGAACAATATTAAAGAAAGAATCAAGCCCAAACCTGCTTTCCAACTTATTAACTATGAAAATAAGCTCAAGAGAAATATGACTAAAATAAAAACTGATAAGGGCGTGTAGCCAATCTAGATTCTGTATTTTCCTGGCTGGTAGCGTTCATAATTTCTGATGGAGATGTCAGAATTTACAGTTCCAACTCATAGTAGGCTCACCATGGGCAGTCCAACTACATATGATTGTTTAATGCAACATATAGATAAGAATTACTCTACATCTGTATAAATAGGTGTATTTCTTAATGGATTTTGCATTTGAACGTAGAACAAACAAGTCTAGAAAGAATTCCTAAAGACACATAAACCAGGTGTTTAGTGGCTTCACATAGCTTTGCCGTGAAAGTTTCATGTCGCAGGTAGAGGGCTGGAACAGCAGAATGAAAACCCAGTGTTAGAGAGGAAAGAGACAAAGATTCCTATCACCTGCAGACAAGGGAGGTTATAGTTCATCTGAACAGGAAAAGCACTGATTGTGTTCTCTGGTAGACTACTTAAGAAATACCTTCTGCTTTCTATTAGCAATGGAACAGACAGCAGGGAGACAGAAGAATGCAGTCACTGATACATAAACATTCCCATGGACACACTCTCCCGGTATATGTGCTGCAATGTTCTGCTTTCAAACAAAAGCATATTAGCCACTGTTTCCTTTTATCTTTTGTAATAGGAAGAAGCAATAGACAAAATACAGTACAGCAAGGAATGTGTGTGCTTTCTTGTTCGCTGTTGTATAGATAACAAGTGCTAGAAAGCTTGAATCAATTAAAAATATAAGCAGGTTGTTCTTGCTTATTCTCAAGCTGTTATGTTCTTGTAGAGAAGGAATCAATATAAAATCTACTGGATTCTTTGAAATGAAAGCTTGCCTAATTATACCTACAAAAGTTTGATCAGGAGGATGCTATTTAAACCCATAGTGCAAGCTGCAGACAGTTGTTAAACTATTTTCACTTGCTGTACTTTTGTTTTCCTTGACGATACTCTAGTTGTCAATATCATACTTTTGACTACCCAGTTTCACAGCTTTCTATGATTTAATTTGTTTTTCAAAATTTTAACCTGATAACTAACACAAATCCCAGAAATCAAATTCTCAAATGAAGGAAATTTTAATATATTGAAGTGGAAGATTTTAAGTTCTCTGTAGACCTCACCTTACTTTGCCCATTCTGTTTTGCTCCAGAACTAAGCTGCTGGGTTGCCGCATTCCCAAGCAATTGTGAGGACAAAAGAAAACTTGGACAAATACAATAGCACTTCAGTTTGTATGTTCTGATCTCGTCTTGCAGTTAAGCTCCAGGTTTCTGTCCTCTAGCTCAGTTAGGAAAGAGGCATATGGACTGTTAGAGAAGAAAGAGGTGCCATATGTGCATAGTGCAATTAGTTATATTCAGAGGTGAGGGTTTGGATGAATACTCTTGGTTTTGAAAGTGGGGGATCAATGAAACAGGTAAAATTCAAGCTGTATGTAGACAGCACCTTCAGCTGTGCCAGGGTAGCTCATTGTGAGCATTTGTACTCCCCCATGGTCCAGTTACGAAGCTTCTCACAGTTGCACCAGTGTGTTTCAGTTGTGATCTACAGTGGTCCCTGCTATTCCGCACATGGTTCCCCACAAGTTTTTGCTCTGCAGCCCATGTAAGCAAAAGTTGCCAGTGTCATGAAAAAGCACTTCTGGGTTTGTTATGTATAAAAATACTTTTTAACTATTTGCTTATTTAAGAATCCTACCAACCCACTGCAATTCTTTGCTTCACTTACACTGCAGGGAAAAGGTTTTATTTAAACAGAGGCAGCTAATGACAAAACTACTTTCATTGTTTTGTGTTTTCTCTTCTTTTTTTCTGGTCTGGATTTTCCCGAGGTGAAGAGGGTGAACTCTGGAAATCATTAATCCATGGGATTTGTTCATGGTGTATAAAAATTTCAAAAATAATTTGCTATATAAAAATGATTTCCTAATTGATCCTGTCAGAAATGAGCTGAGTAAGACAGTTCTGTCAAAATAGCCAGAATCTCTTTCAGCTCGTCACGCATGTTGTTTCAGTTTGGTTTGGTTTATGAGGAGAAAATGATGAAGGTTAGGTTTAAATCCATTTTTTTTGTCTTTAAAACAAATCTAAAGAAAAGTGAACCTGTCCCTGAGCTTTTGTGTTGTGATCTTAGGAAGAAACCAAGTATCTGTGTGCAGCAGTGAACTGAGCTGAACTGAGCTGAGGTCAGGCTGTGTCTTTTTGAGAACTTTCTTCTGTTTCCATTTAAAATAATGAAGGGAAGACATCAGTGATAAATTGTTCTGAATTTGGGAAAGCTTTGCATTTTCTGAGCCAAATTCATGCCTCATAAAACTCCATTGCATTCAATAGTTACAAGATGATTGTAGTTGAACCCTTGAGTTTGTTGCCAGACACAAATGGTCTGAGCAAGAAGGCGTAATTCAATTTGCCATGCAGATACTTCCAGACTGTATCATTCGGTATCTTAGTTTATTTCCATATCTCCCATATAAGATATTTTGCAATATAGGCAAAATTTTCTTGTCTGGTAATGTCCATAACAAAACCCAGATACAGGGAAATATCCAAGGACCCACTATGATCCGCTCCATCTTTTGTTAGATTTGTCAGGTCCTCCTTGGTATAATTTCTTTTTAACAAATGTATGTATTTACCCAGACTTTGAGCCCATCTTCTCCTGTTTAATGGTAGTTTGGGAAGTAAGTTTTGCTGGGTAGCATAGTTGCATCTGTATGTAAGAGCATTTAAACAATTTCCCATGCTCACATGAAAAATATGATTGATAGAAGTTAAAGGGCAGCCTCCTTTTAATTGATATGCCAAGCATATTTGTTATGTACAGGCTGAAATTTTGAGGGAGTCATTGGGGATATTTTGGGGTTTGGTTTGTTGGGTGGTTTTTTGGTTTTTTTTTTAGAATTCCTTAGTTTTTTGCCTTTGCAGAATGTACAAAGAAAAATCAAGATCCATAGACCAGGCTATCAAGCTGGAGCATTCATCAGTTAGTTAATTCCTTGGAAACTTTCAGATTCAATCAATCTATAGTTCTCTGTAACACCTTTGATAAAAAAAAAAACAGTGCAATTTTGACCCCATATTATTTACTTTGACCCCAAGATTACTCCGCAATTCTGTTTTATTTTCTTCTCGATACAGCTGTTCTTCCAGGGATTTTCCTCAAAATTTTAAAAGTTTATGGCTAAGTTGAGAAAAATCCACTGAATTATTTGATTGCAAAATGAAGAGCACTTATCTGCATTACTCTGCCTTTTAGTGTTCTGTAACAAAAATATACATGTGGCATACGTGCAAGCAAGATGGTCGAGCCTAATAGGGGAGCATGACAGCAGTCATGCTAGTGCCAAGTATACATAAGGCTTTTTGTATGTCATTTTCTCCTTTTTTTGTTTTGCTTGCTTGTATGTATCTGTAAGAAAAGGACTGCTGCTGTTGATCCATGATCAACGTGCATGTTGATGCTTGGTTCTGCTAAGTAAGGCAAGTTGTGTAAGGAGATAACTTTTACAAGATCAACTGATGCGCTTGGAAAAACAGACAAGCTTTTAGGGGTGCTTGTAAGACTTTCTTCAACATTCTTCAAGTTTATAGCTAAGTAGACATTTAGAAGGTATTCTCTGAAATTACTGAAGTTAATTACTTGGTTCCGCAAAAGAAAAGTGGCTGCTTGCTTCAGAGAAGAAGGGAATGTTAGCAGGGAGAAAGATGACCAGGTCATTAGCCCTTCTGCCTGCAGAAGCCATGATTTAAAGCTGGTGGTTGTGGTAAATGAGTCCTGTTACATGTCGATTAAAACCTTACTTTATGCCACAGACATCTATGGATAGTCAATATCACATTTATCTTGGATCAACACTGCTGCACTTACACCATCCATTCACTGGTTTTCTTTTTCATATAGCCACCTACTTGTTTATGCATATATACATTAGGTACTGCTTAGACAAACTTTTAGACTCTAATCTTTGTGTGGTAGGCGTATTCATCTTTCACAGTAAAACTGACCAAACATTTAGATAGGTCTCTCCAACCACATTCAGTTACAAGTACCTTTTCTTACCTATGCCGCATATACATGCATATTTCAGTGCAGACTCTTATAAAAAAACTTTAAATGCAGTTACTCATATTTCAGCTGACCATTGTACAGCAACAGCAGAACTACCACTGAAGAAGCAGGATTAGTTTAATTCTAGAGCGTGTTTTTCCCTCAGTGACTTGTGAAACTACACTTAGATTCACATTTGTCATGCTCAGAGTTTAAAAAACAAACCAAAAAAAATCTGTGAAGTCTCAAGAAAAATGAACATGCTATTTTCAAGTTGAGTTTGTTTTAGAATATGTTCCCAAAAGTTTTTTATCAGTTGGTAGAGGCGGTTTGGATTTGTATCAGAGATTTGTCAAGCTTTTCATGTTTCTGCTTCAGAGTTTTAGTGATTGATTTTTTTTTAGCAAAACAGGTTGTCAAACTTAGCTGGCCAGTGACAATATTCTGAACTTGAGGGTACATTAAGCAGACTTCATTCCATGCATTGATGAGGATGGCCTAAACCTATCGGGGCAATTAATGAATCAGAGCTGCTTTAGAAAGACATTCCTGGATTTGGTCTGTATACCCATTGTTTTCCTAGAAAGCTCCACAGCTCTGCGCTGATCATGAGAATACGATATGGTTTATGAATCCAGCACTGCCCTGCCTTTCCACTTAGCAAATGCTCTTACACCCTCTTGAGATAAGGCAGTGGCAGCTCTGCTGTGTGGGAAGCACAGTGCCTCTTGCTAAGTGGCTAGTTCAAATTAGATATGGCAGGAACTCAGATATAAGGGCATTTCCTACTTGACTGGCAGGGTTTAATGGATCCCAAGTGAGAGGAATGATTGCTCTGCGAACAGCTTTGGGAGAGCTGCTAGTTAAGAACTTTCACACGCCTCATTTGGCCTGTTTCCAGCCTGAGGTAAGGGGGAAGGGTAGAGAAGGAATGTGCTTCGAAAGGGCAGTGGTCCCTGAGCAATCAAATTCAACTGTTATATGAAAATCTCCATCATTGCTTGCTAGATAGCTCTGCTTTCTCTATCAGGGAGAGTTTCTGTTCATGAAGAATAGCCAGGAAGTTGGCAAGTCACATTCTTTTCAGACTGAAATCTGCACATCTGATTGATATTTAATAGACTGCAGTACCTGAAAAGAATACAAGGCAGCTACTACATTGATTGGACAGCTAGTTATTAGTCATTGACTACTTAATTAACACACTTCTATAAAACAGTATTTTTTTTAAAATGTAATATTCCATCACTCTACCCTCTGTGGGCAAACTGAATAGTAAGTAATTGGGTAAGTGTTGCAAGTTCAGCAAACAAGCAAAGCTGAGGGATGCAATTGGCTAAATACAGTTGTGCTTGATGATGGAAGTGAGATATAAATGTCCCTTCCTATTGCTCTGTGTACAAGAGAGTGGAGTATTCTGCCCTGCTGCAGTTTGCAGTCTTGATACATCGAACCTTTATTTTTATGTGTGTTTCTGTCTGCAAACAGGTGTTGCCCCAAGGCTGCACATAGGAGAAGGATTTTTAATAAAGCATATGAGCTCACTCTCTCCTTGTTTGTCTCTACTACAGCTGCCTTGTCGCTGTGGCTGTGGCCTTTCGTAACTGCTGCCACCCTGATGTTCTGATGTAGGCTGCTGAGTGCAGCTACGCTCTGCAGGACAAGGAGCCTGACATTAGTTAGCTGCTTAGCCATGGCTCTCAGATACTCTCACTCTACAGAAATTAATCCATGTAGAACAGTGTTAGAAGTAGAATAAGTGAGCCCTGACAGCCTTATTAAAAGGGGTCGAAGCCAGAGTCTTTGTTGAAAGTAGTGCCAGCACCCTGTTTCTGTTGACTTAGAGATTATCTCACTCCTTATTCATTAGCAAGGTCAGAGGTGCCCTATTGAAAAGATATCCACAGCCCACTAACAAACAGCAGGTGCAACCCTTGCCTGGGAACGCATCAAGTTGCCAGTGTTGAAGTAAGGCTTTCCAGCTCTCCTAGCTGGTGCACATCGGTACCTGTAGCTTCAGCACCGCATGTTATGGACTGGAGGCATTAAGCCAAATTCTTCCATAATTTTTCATCAGCTGCAAACCTTAGAGTTTTGTATTACTGCAGTTTTGAATATATGCTCACAAACACCTAGAACAATATAAAGCAGTATTCTTGTGGGGAAGGCATTGTGAAGGATTCCCAGTATGTATTTATGCACTTCAGCTCTGTATTTTTGTAAAGCAAATGAAAAATGGCTCTTCAGATACTCTGAATGGGAACTTGATGACTCCAGTTTGGATTGCATTGGGGAACAAGGATTAGGTTCAAATTAGGTTAAGTATAATGAAATAAAATAGTATGTATTAAAGTCCTTTGATTTTATTTTTTAGTCTATTATATAGAATCTGACTTGCATAATAAATGAAAGTCATTGCCTTTTCAAAACTATAGAAGACTATCTCTTAACTATAGAAAATATAGAAAACTGTATCTTAATTTTCTGATGAAGGTATGTCTCTATCGAGTTTCTACAGCAGGGATACACTCATCTTAAAAACAAATGTCTTGACATCTGAAACTATTCTCTTTAGAACATATTTATTGCATACTTAAGTTACAATTAAATGTTTGTTGCAAAATGAGTTAAAATCTACATTGCTGTTGCCTTAGCTGTGGACAGACACCTTTTATCAGAAAACATAATTTTCTGAAAGCAGGGAGTTGAAATAGTTGACTGAAGCATTGCTGGATAATCAGTAGAGTTAGTGCATTCAATTGAACACTCACATTTTTCACCTATAACATCATTATTTCCTATGTTAGCCAGGCAGCTATCATCACCGTGCCCTTAGCGCAGTTGGTTTCTTTCTGCTTCAGCTGGATGGTTGCTGGTTTATGGGAAAGAAGTACTTGGGGAGAGGGGAGAGAGGAGAGAGGGTGTGCAGATTTCTTCCAGCATGAAGCTGAACAAGGTTGTAACTTAGAGGTTGATCTTTGCCTTGACCACTGCTTGGGTCCCAGGCTGTTCCTCATTATTTCTGTTCTTATTTCAGATAATTCAGCCCCTCTTAGAACTTGATCAGAATCGCAGCAAGTTGAAGTTGTACATTGGACATCTGACAGCCCTCTGCCATGACCGTGACCCCCTGATTCTACGTGGACTCACCCCACCTGCTTCCTACCACCTGGATGATGACCGGGCAGCTTGGGAGAAAGAGCTGCAGAAGATGACCCAGGAGCAGGTGAGTTTGTGGTCTGAAGCTCTGAGCAGGGGCTTGAATGTTGACATAGGTCTTACTGATGTGCCACACCAAAATGTTGGGGAACCATTCTGTAAGTGGTGATAACAGGCAGCAGAAGTCCACTCTTCAGCTGATAGAAGGAGTCATTAACTTTTTGAATCATTGCCATTTAATACTTATTAGAGAATTTCTTCTGTTGTTTTATCTGTATGTGATGCCATGCATCTACGCACTCAAGAAAATCAGTTTTGGACACTGTAATAGACGCAATACACTCATGCTTATGCACACACACAGTGATTTCAGCAGCCCTAGAGTGTATTTCCAGGAGTTCTGGAATACTGATAGGGTTTAATAACAGCTTTTCTGATGAAGTCTCTACAGAAACTGTCAACCTAGTTGTAATTCAACTACTAAAATAATTTTCCTTTCTCCCAGCCCTGGTGATGTCTTGCCCTTTTAAATCCCTGCAGTGGCAGTAAATGTGACTAATTTTGTGGGTTTGACCCTGATTTTGAATTATAATGCCAATTCTTTCACTAAATTCTTCACTTTGATATGTCTATACCAAACTCTATCCAGTATGCACACAAACTAGTGTACGGCCTATATAGTTCAAAGTGGATTTGTGGGTCAGTGAACACGGTCTTGAGCCTATCCTGAACATTTCAGCTCTGGTTTTCTTCCTTTGTGGTGTTTAAGCTCATTTCCGTGCACTTTCAGGGCTGAATTTTGATCAAAAAATTGGAGAGAGCAGCTTAGCAGCTAAATTACATTCATTTTCCCTACAGAGCCTGGTAACCCCAGCGAACCCAGAGTCAGCATTGTATTTACTTCTTGGGTTCTGTAATCACTGATACAGGATTAAACATTTATGAGATGTTTGGATATCCCTGAAATAAATTGACTACTTTGTAATAGCTGTGATGGTCTTTGAACATAAGCAAGATCTGTAGGGATAGGTGGTATCTTCTATTTAATCAAGAGATGCTGGTAGAGAAAATAGAGGTGGTTTTCTTTGGCAAGTTCTTCTGAAGAGACAGTCAGCCCCAGGCAGCATCTGTACTGGTCTAATAAAAGATAGTATTTCTCATTCAAACTTTGCTAATCCATTAGCAACATTTATTAGTTACACAGTGAAGAAGGCATGTGAGTATAAATTGTGGGAAAAAGAATTATCTAAGTTGCCCTAGAGAAGAGAAAAACTGTATTTTTCTGTCCTCTCCCGTTATTGTCTTAATTTTGCTTTGCTATCACCACAGTTGTTTAAAGTTACCACTCCATTTGTGATTCCCATGCACAGCTAACATCTGCTAAAATAAAATGTAGCAGTCTCTTCTGCTTTCCCATACTCACTTAGATTGTATTTAACAAGCTTCAGTTGAAAAACACACAACAATGATATAGTTCAATTTACTAAGCAGATTTTTCATGTAAGTCGTGGAGCTTTTTGTTTCTAGCTGCAGAATTTCCTCTGTGCTTAAAGTATTCCCATGGGCGGTGGGAATCAGTTCTCCAGATTCACAGAAGCCCATCTCAGAGTACCCATTTTGCATCTTTGGAATTTTAATGAGTTTTGTAAATTACTTCAAATCCGATGCATTAAATTCACTCCTGTCCCTTCTAATATGATCTTCTATAGATAATGCTTCACAAGCCTCAGTGGGAAAAAATTAATCCTCTTGAACGTTAAGAGCTGCTAACGTGATTAGGGAGGATACATTTAACTGAACACCAATAATATTTAAGAATGAAGCCAATGTATCCACTTCTCACCAATGAGATAATTTTGTTTGGGTTTTTTTTATAAATCGTGGAGAATTCATTTTCATACTGCTGCTTTTGGAGCTGCAATTTCCCAGTGCAGCAACTTTTATTGGCTAAGGATGGTCCTGCTATATTTCATCATAGCCAATATACCCTGTAGGTCTCTCATACCTGCCAGGGAGACTCAGATACAAATAGTTTTCTGTGACTCCCTCTGGTAGGTAAAACTAGTATGTGAAGTAGATTTAAGGTCTTCATTCTTCCAGCACATCCACAGTGCCGCGCAGAAACTAACGTACAAGTCATTGTTGAAAAGCATCTGCCAGCATCAACACCGTGGTTCTAATGGGAATTTGTCACATAAAGAACTTTGTAGACTATCAAAGTTTGACTGATAATTGGTACCTTTCATGTATAATAGTTTCTTTATGCTACTATTAAGTTCAACTATAGCCCTAAATTACTTCTGTTTATTTTAATCAAAATACGGGGCCAAGATGCTATATCATTCTTAGTTGGCATTTAGTCAAAGACATTTCATAAAGCGGACTTACTGTAGTAATATTTTGGTCCATTTCTAATGAAGGTTTGAAGCCAGTACTATATGAGTATATGTTATCTCAGAACCTAATCTAAACTACTATACTGGACTAAGTAATGGACAAACTGTAAGGAATCTGCAGTGCTTGGAACCGTGTAATTAAGTTATTCATAGAGTGGAAAATATTCCTTTGAGTCAGTTCTGACCCAATGTCCCCAAAGAAGGTAACCAGCACTGTTTCTGGAATTGTCCTTTGACCAGTTCATGTCCTGTTCAACTTTTCTTATTGAAAAATTGAAGTTACCAGAAGGAAGGAAGAATGTTCCAAGTCTCAACCCTGAGAAATACAAATTCCATTCATTCATTATAAATAATTGCATTACTCTAGCAATTTCAATTAAATACAATATTTTCTTTCATTTTGTTCTAAGCATATCATTATGTTAATATGATTGCGTTCTGTAGAACTACCATTGTTTCATATTTCAGATCGTTGCCTTTAAGTGAGGGATTTAATTCCTGTGAAAGGAGATGACATTAAGAACATAATGATATGGTCTACATTTTTATTTATAGTTTGGTTTTTGGTTTTCTCTGAACTTTAGAAAAGGAAACTTGCTGAAAAACATCATTTAAATATGGTGGTGGTGGTGTGCTGTGCTGTGGTATGAAGGCAACAGTGCGAGAAAGTAAAAAGAGACAAAGAGAGCAACCAGATAGTAGTAGTAGGCAACAGTGTTTGCTCCATTAATAGCTTAAGCACTATTATAAATGTTTCTTATCACTTCAAATCCAGCTCTAAAATGTGCAGAATCTCATGTTATGGAGAGCTGCTTATTTTCAGTGGGTCCTACAAGACAGGCGTTCTGAAAAAAATATTTCTTCCAACAGAAGACGACCTGTTTGATTAAAGAATAATTTTCATAACCCAAGGAGTAGGAGGCATTCTATTCCCTGGCTCCCTGCTGTCAGTGTCTCCTTCCAGCCATGTTCAACACATCCTGGCTTTGTCCAGGCAAATGTATTTCTAAGAGATACTGTCTCAGAGGACACCTGCAATGGGAGGTTGTCTCGCCCCACTGATAGTGTTGTTGCGCCTATGACTGCTTTGGCTGTGAGGTACAGAGAGAAGAGCTTTTGAAAAATCTTTATGGTCATAGAAGACCCTTTGTAGTGAAGAAAGGTTATCTTCCCTCTCCCTGTGTACCAGCTTCAGCCAAAAGACAGACTGTCTAGGGATGCCTACTTACTAATCCTTTCCCAAGAAATCAGGAATGTCTTTTCTGTTCAGCTGTTCAAAGTAGAAGAAGGAAAAAGGTGATAACGTCACTTCACTGTATCAGTCACAACCTGCTGTATCAGCTAAATAGTCGTGGCTTGGTGCCAAGGAGCATAATTTACATTGCACATAAGTCGTATTTCACTCTCAGCAAAGTTAATGTTAAGCTTTTCATAGAAAAGAGCACCAGACTGCATGCATGTTGCTTCAAATGCCATTTTAAAATTGCATATATGCTTGCTGCATTTTGAAAGTATTAAACACACATTTTGGGGTTTTTTATACAAACAATATTGTAAGTGCGGTAGACTTTACTCTAAATTACAAATAGCTATTTTATAAACATCCTGTGTACTACTTTGGTCAGATTCCACGTGTGTTCTTACTTCTGTGTCATCTACGAGAAACTCGTTTAGTTTCTATAAGGAAATTGCTGTGTTTTGCATTTAGTCATTCTAAATTACTGTATTACTTCAGAGTTTACCCTGTCTCCCTTCTCTGACTGCTCCTCCATTAGCTTGTTATCTTCCCCACCTGATTTATGTCATTTATTTTTAATTTGTAATCTTATGGGAATGCATAATGTATTTTAAAGTTAAACAGCCCACTTCTGGTCTCTGTTAGAAATTAGAAGTAATAATTGCAACAATTTATATCTTTCTTCGTGTGCAAATGTATTTCCTGAGTTTAGTTGAGAAGGTAATGGATATAGGAACTCTCTAAAATTACTACATTCAGTAGCATTTTAAACTTTTATATTAAAGTTTTGGGTGAGAGTGGGAGCTTGGGATCAGTGTCATAGTTCTTAAGCACTGGTTGAAGTCACAAACATTATGCATAAGTTGATTATATCCATAATGCCGTAACATTATCCACTTTTGTTTGTGTATGGAATTGCTGACTTTAATGAAAATACACACTATCAGTTAGTAACATTAACTATTCCTAACTTGAAAGGAACTTCCTCTTAAATAAGTAGCATGGAAAGAGCAAAAAAAGCTCCAGCTGATCCTGAAATAACTGGTTGTATAGAACGTCATCATTTTATTCAAGTAGTTCCTGCTCTGTCCTTTCTTCTCTGTTTTGCACTGTGCAGGTACAAAACTAAAACTGCCCGCCAGCCCTCTGTCCTAACAGTTTTTCCAAAATTCATCAGCTAGGATGTGTGAGAGAGGTATTTAAGATTTACCTTGTAGACAGGTGAATTTTCCCTGTGTTTATGACTGTCAGGTGCTGCCTTGACTCAACAGTCAGAATCCCTTTGGGGACATGGACACCCAATTCAGCATCAGAGAAGGCAGGGGGCAAAGTACAAGCCCAGCATGGAGGGTGCATCACAGAGTAATACTGGCAGTGTCCAGCAGTCCGGCTACTGGACAGTAAACTGAATCCTAAGGTAATGCATTGCAACTGAAACTAGGAGAAGTAGCTACCTAACTCTTTTTCACAGTCCCTTTAACACACAGAATTGCAAGTTGTTAGGGGTTAGGTGTGTAGGGTTTGCCTGAATTATACACACTCAGGTCAGCAAGGCCTGTCCCCAGTAGGTAGCCCTTTTGTAGAGGCAATAATTATTATTTGCTCTGCTTAGCCACAGAATAACGACTTTCTGTACACTTTAGCATCATAAATTTTCAGTGTGTAACATACATCCGAGTTAGCATGAACAGAAAATTGTCCTCTAACTGAAATGATTGCTGCTGTTACTGGAGGATGGACATATTACCTGCAGGTGCAGGATTTGCAGAAAAGCTCCAGTCAAATGCAAGATATAACTTAGAGGCATTTGTTTTATCCCTTCTTCCCATTCATATAATTTTGAAATTCATTCATTACCAAGGAATTAATTATATTTCTGCTATTCACAAAGCTTAGAGATGCTCAGGGATGCAGGATGAATCCCATGTGCAAAGTTATTTCAAATATAGGATGCAAGAGCCCTCAACAAATTCTTTCAGTTTTTTTTGACAAAATGGTTGTAACA
Source organism: Psittacus erithacus (assembly GCA_009867235.2). Lineage (NCBI taxonomy): Eukaryota > Metazoa > Chordata > Aves > Psittaciformes > Psittacidae > Psittacus > Psittacus erithacus. The sequence goes on along the minus strand of WYDI02026404.1, from coordinate 59,398 downwards.
TCTGTTCAAATGTATTTAAACATATTTAAAACATATTTTTAAAGTTTACATGATTTTAAAAGACAAGGCAAAGTTGAAAATCTTACTTTAATTTTTAAATGTGAGTGTTTAAAATATTTTGAAGAAGCTAACATAAAAACAAAATTTCCAGATAAAGCACAAATATTTGAGGGTCTACACAAAAATGATCACTTTTTCTCTTTTCCTTTTTTTAAAGTTTGGCAGGCTGGGATTTCCATATTCTGAACCCTTTCTTTTGGCCTTTTTATAGGTCTGGAGTTGAGAAATAAAGTTTTGCATATAATTGGCTCTCACTGCTTCAGACATACATAATTTGCACTGGTTGGTCTGGGAAGACACAAAAGCTCTTGACCATTTGCCTGAAATACAGCAATTCAGTGTAGTTTCTTATTTTGAAACAAAATGAAGGTTAAAGTTAAATCAGTTCCATTTCTTTTTGATGCTTATTTCTCTTAGTTTAACCTCTAAATGTATTTTCAGCCTGATGCAGAAACATCTAAACTTTGAGAAACATAATTCTGGATCTTAGTATTGTAGCCATATAGGTGACCTGCATTAACTTTCTTTTTGCGTTGCTCTGCGGACACCTGCTATTCTGTCATCATTTTTGCTGTCCATAGCCTGAGATGATATCCTGCTTTATTTTTATTTGCCTTTTTGCAGTAGTGTTTTTGTGGAATTGTTAACCAGAGGAAAATAACACCTTGGGGAGTAAGCCTTCTGTGTATAAATAAATTTTAAAGGATCTTAGCTTAACGTTGCCTTGCTTACCTTATTGGATGAGCAAAGGCTGCAAAGGTTCTGTGTGGCAACACCACAGTTCACCTAGTCTGCATTTAAAACCATAGCATCCTATTTCCTAACTGCGAAGTTATCTTCCCTCTGAATGTCAGTTTATCTTTGAATAAGTTCTGGAATATCTTGGACCAGAGAAGCACAATGCAAGCTAAATTCATGGTGAATTGTTTGAGGCTTTTTTTTTTTCCCCTGGTGGAGTTTAGCTATAAATGGAAAAGTATTCCTGTCATGACTTGCTCTAAATCCAGAAAGGAAGGCAGCAGTGGTGAAAAGTGTCTGAATCTATTGCAGATTATCTGCAAGCTTCTATTCCCCTGAGATTCTGAAGGTCTTTTCTGTTCTTCTGTGCAAAGATAAAGTAAAAATACTGTGAAGCACTTATGAGGTCCTTACTCTCCTTTCTGAGCTGTCTATTTTTACTTGTCATCCACTAGGCAGGCATATCTGGCGTTTCCTTCTCTTTTTTTGGTCATTTCAGTGAGGCAAGTGTATGAATCTCCTCATCATCTCAGCTGAAAATGCCAGCAAAAAAAGGACTGTTAACACTCCTTTGTTTTCATAGAAAAATGGCTTGGGGAAGATAACACCCTTTCTGCTTGCATTCACAAGAAGAAAATCTAGGAAACCAGAGCAGAACTGATACTAGTACTGTTAGAGAAACTTCTCTAAAATTAGGGATGTCAAACATCTAGGTAAATCAAGTTATACCGTGGAGAACTGGATGTTGTCCATTAAGGAGCCTGTCTGAATGTGGAGTGACGTATGCTGCTCACAGCTGTTTCTGAAAGGAATGACGTAAACGGAGATGACATATACGATATAGAAATGCTACAACCAGCCACATAGTCAATTAAGATGTCTTTGTTTAAGTAGAAATCACATTATTAAACCTCAGTGTTCTGAAGCAAGCAAACTCAACGCAAAGCTATCATTGCTGCTTTTTTCAGAGATGTTTCATCACAGACATCTGCCAGCCAGCTGTGTAGACTTTCTGGCTGCGCTAATTTGCAGAGTATTATTGCTGGCCTTCAGCATTCAGAGCCATCTCCTTTTGGAGTTCTTGATGGTCAAAAACTTATTTCTTGGAAATATTTTCTTCATCTGGTTGATTTGGTTACTTTTGTTTGATTGCATTTGATTTATTTTAGCTCTGGCATGGGCGTATTTTGTTGGGCTTACCTTGATTTTATAAGGAATCTTATAAATGCATAAATGCTGACCAGTAGAGCAGGAAGCTGAAACATCACTGAGTTTGCAGTACTGCCCCACTGAAGACAGCATTCAGCAGGATTCTCCCTTATTCACCAACCTCCCTTCAGTTTTGAAGGTTAACCTTTTTGAGTTGCTTTTATATTTGATTATTTGATTGCTTTGTCCTTTCTTGGAGTTTCACCTGGAGGATTTGGCTGAAAGGCTGGGAGGAAAGATGCTGCATGGGCAGGTGGTGGTACGGGACCTGCAGGGAGCAGGTCCCTCCTTTCCCTGCTAACACTGCCCTCTCCTGGTTCTCCTCCTGCGGACCGAAAGAAGAAAAGGAGAATTACCATCACTGGCTTCTTCTCCCATTACTTGCTGTCTCTCCTGACCTCCCTTCTGGTGGATGGTACTGTGAAAGCTTTGCGCGGGCCCAAGATCCCAAGGCAGCCCAGTCTCAGAGTTCAACGTTCAAGCCAGTCCCATGAATTTCCCAGCACTTAGGTGTTTTCCAGGCTGCTGTAGCTGGGGCTACCTGAATTGCTGAGGTTTTACTAGGCTGAAGAACTTGAGACTCAGAAGTAGTCCCTGAAAACCATTCTTCTGGCTTTTAACATTCAGCACTGCTCCTAGCTGGCAGTGCTGACTCTTCCAATCCTGCTTGCTGGCTGAACCTCTCCTAGGCTTACCCATCCAATGCAAGTTTCCGACTAATAACTCTGCCAGGCTGTTGGAACCAGGCTAATCACCTATCCACAGAATGCCATTTCTGAGCCATTATGGGTTACTGCTGAATTCCCTGTTCTCCCCTGAGAGCCCTTACAGAGCCCGGAGTGCTCCCCTCCCTCTCGTTTTCCCCACTTCCACAGCTCATGTCACTCCACAGAGCAGGATCAGGTTGCTTTTGCATTGTGATTCTTGGCATGAGCCCCTCTCAGAGTCGTATAGCTGTTATGTGAGTATGGCAGCCAGTAGGAACAAAGCATATAAGAGCACATTAAACTAACATTCAGGACACAAAGCCCAAATAATTTACTATATGCTACGCTGCCTAGTAAAGGGAATAGTGTAGCAAGCTTACCCTTTTAATTTCCTTTCTCTCACTTTCGTCTATAGAAGTCTATACCATAACTTCCTTACAAAGAGTTTATATTTATTCTGTAGTCATTTTTAGGCTGTTTGGGTTTATGCAGTATTTCTTCCAGTAACAATCTCCTGTGCTTTGCTTGGTACCATCACTAAAAAGAGGCATACTGTTGTATCTGATTAGAAATTTAGTTGTAGAAATACAGCCTTTCCCACTGCCTTGTGCTCTTACGGTGGTAAAATGATCCCTCTTGTCCTGCTGCCCGACAGCTCTCTCTTTTTAAAACCCACAATGAGCAGTATTACGGAAGTGCAAAATACAGATCAAGAAATGTGTGTACTGATTGCCAGTTATCCCTTCAGGGATAAAAAAAAAATCCAATTTTACATTCTTTCCATGTCCGTATTAACACAGTAGAGTTCCAATAAAAATATTAATCACTTAGGAATAAGAAATGTTACCAAACTGACAGATAATATTAGGGGAAAAAATTGAAAGGAGGTTCCAGTATTGATAAGAGAGTTGCTACAGCTGCTCATACTGACAAAAACCTTTGTGTAGCAAACTTCAGAATCCATCTAAGTGTATGTGCCATGTTACAAATACACTCATATCCATATAAAAGTATGTTCATATGGAATATACTTTATTAAAAGAAAATCATACCGCTGGAAAAAAAAAAAAAAAAAAAAAAACAGAAAAGTTTTTGGGATATAGAGTGTTTGATAGAGCAACCTGCTTGGAAGTTTATCCAGTCTACCTACGTATCTCATCCAGTCTAGGAAGAGATATTGCTTCTCCTTGTTCTGCTAGATCCTGAGACCACTGTGAGTACAGTAATCCCTGAAATGCTTGTACAAATTACAGCCTTACTTGGGATTCTGCACAATTCAAAGGCTAGCATGGACTTTATCTGTTGCTGGGCAGATAAACAGGTTACTGAAGGCAGATGTTTCCTGCTCTTCATTAAGACTCTGTGGGCCCCTAATTCTGGCAATAGCATTAGGCTCAGAGCTAAAAGCTATGTTCACATATATTTCAGTATGTTGTGTGGCATGGTTTATAACACCACATGTTGGAAAACCAGTTTGTAGACAGAGTGATTAAGATGGTTTTGAAGTTCTATGTCCTGCTCTGAGCCAGTTACAGTAATCTGAACAATGAGTGATCCAACAGGAAACACAGAGTTAGTAAACAAAAATTGTGCATGTTCCACCACAATTGTGTGTAGTCATCTTACTGAGTTAGGAAACGCAGTCTCTGAAAATTAATTCCACAGCAAAATCAGAATTCTGCTTAACTCTTCAGTGTATTATGTATAATAACGTAACATTCCTATTGGTTTTGTTTAGGAAATAATTCTGAAGTAATGACCTATAAAACATCCTGTTCTTCAAGAACGAAAGTCAAGTTATTTAAAGTAATATACTAGGAAAATGCTGTATTGCTTCTGGAACTGCATTCAGAAAAACATTTTACAGAGGAAGTTTTTCTAATATTTCTCATAGAACAATTTATTCATAATTTTATTTTCCTTAACTGGGAGATCACAAACCTGGTCCTGTAGAAGGAAAAAGTGAAATAAAGAGAAACCAGTTTCTGGTGAGGAAGTCAGCAAGAGAAGATGCTGATCCTGGAAGTGCCCAGCATGTTACACCTCTACTAGCTCTCTTTCTAAAAGGCGTCCTAGTTTAGAGCTGAGCCTGTTGGGCAGGGTTCCTTATACGATAAGTACATTTAATAGTAGGGAATGACTGTGCCTCTGTGTTTCTTACAGCTTCATGATGAATTAGAAAAGGGCGAGAAGGAAAGCGCAGAGCTGCAGGAATTTGCCAATGCCATCTTACAGCAGATAGCGGATCACTGCCCTGACATCCTGGAGCAAGTCGTCAATGCACTTGAGGAGTCATCATGACCTCGGCCACTAGCCCCACCGGAGCAGCACATCAGTGGCCAAGCCCAGTCAGTCCAAGGAGCCATGAGAGTGGAGAGGAATGTGAAAGACAGAAAATGGAATAGAAACTTCTGGTGCACCTTTTACAAAACAAACAAACAAACAAAAACAACTCTCTAAAAACTACATGCTTTCTAGGTTCTTCCAGTCTATGATTAATCAGTCATGTTTGCATTCATCTTCTCACTGCCTTTCTTCTTTAGAATCCAGTTCCCCACTGACTTTGTTGGTGGTGACTTTTGGATACAGCTAAGCAGAGCTCTTCCAGGTCTACTGAGCAGAGAAGAGGGGATCCACTGAACACAAGCAGCTCTAGTTCTCCATGAGGTTGCAGAAGGGTAGCCCTTGCCTTTCTTTCATTTATTGCTTCTTTCTCTCTCTCTGTCTTTCTCTCTCTCCTCCTTTCTTTCTTTTTTTTTTTCTTTTTCCAGAAAAGCTGAAAGCCTGAATTTGATAGTGCTAAAATCAAACCTGAGTGTGCTCTGATTATGGTTTGTGACTGGCCATCATCAGCTAGCTAGCTCAGGTCTCACTGCCTGTCTTAGTGTGTCTATGTTCTTAAATAAGAGAACGAGGAAAGGAAAGTTTCACTATTTGTTCCTGTTAGTCATTTCATCTAGCAGCTGGAAAACAAGGTAGGCTTACTGGTACTTTCTGTTTACTTAAGTTTAATTTTTACTATTTGCTGATCTGACTCTGAATTGCTTGAGTGGGGCATTTTTTTAGGCAGATGTTTTCATCTGTTGATTTGGTGTTTTTAGCTGAGGTTTCTCATCACAGATCTGTGTCTCCTAAGTTCTTATTTTATAGAGAGCTCTTTCCCTTTGAGCAGGTGTGGTCAACAAGTCAGCTCGCAGCTTTAATTTGTATAGTCTGTCCATTGCCAATTTTTCAGGCCATAGCTTTGTGAACACTAGCTTCCATCAGAATAGTCTTAGGCATTTTGCAAATGAGGAAATTGCATCATTTAGCTTAAAAGTACAGTTTTAAAGCTAAAGTTAGTTAAATCAGTAACTAGTTCTTACTATAATTTAATTTATTTTGGTTTAGCTTAGGTTGACAAGGAGTGAGCTTGAGTTCAGAGCAATAACCCATTCTTACAAAGAGGAGCATCTCTGCTGGAGTTGTCACCCAGCTGAGTAGGTAGGTATAAAATCATAGCTTTAGTTAAAACAGTGCAATTCTTATATGTATATGAGAGGCCTTAGTCTTGTTCCCATCCATCTTTGACACTCGTTAAAGCCCCTGCTGATAGGTAATATGACCTGAAATAGCAGGTCAGTTTGTCATTGTGGTGGCAAGTCAGGATCCTATTTAATGAGTAGGATTTGGGTGTTCATTCTTAGACTATGCATTAATGGGGAGACACATTTTTTTCTTGGCTGCCAGTGGTTATGTGTGTCTGGGGGCATCTGCAGGACAGAACCCTTTAACACATCCCCATGTGCTCCTTAAAGGAGTTGTTCTCCTTTAGCTTTCTCATATTACTTAAGAGAATGAGAGAAGGGCAAAAGGAGACCAAATATCAACACAGCAGTGGAATAAATCTTGGGTTTCTAGTGACTAGCTGATTATGAATCCTCTCAGTAAAGCTCTCATTCAGAGCCTGCAGTTTAATTCAATATGACTTACTACATTTTGACCTTAATCACTAAACTGTTATGGTAATGAAAATGTTCAAGCCCTCTCAGGAAAGCTGCATTTCATATGCCTTTCAAATCCATAGCATAGCTCTCCTGTAGGTCTTTCACACCCTGTTTTTATCTTTAGAAGTGACCAGTTGTTTCTAATAGAAAGGAGTTCAGCAGAAGTTGATTAAAGGAAGATATACCCTGTCTTTTTTTCAAACAAGCGCTGAAAAACATGCAAACCTGAAACCTTACATACCTGTAGACTATTAACTGATTTAAAATAAATCACATCACAATTCATTCTACTGTAATGATTCAGCAGAAGGAACTGGATCCATAACCATGGTGTCCACTAGGAAGAAATATGTAAGTCTCCAGAGAAGATGTGATTCACACCTTTTCTGTGTTTTGAACTGCCAGTGCTTTGCAAATCAGGAAATGTAGCTTTAGTTCTTGCTGTAGTAGCAGCCTGTGTCTGAAGCTTTTGTTGTTATGGATGAGGAGAGTAATGAGAACTTGAATGTGTGCAAGGGGGAAACACCGGAAGGCATGCAGACAGTGACTGTACATACCACTGAGCCATGCCTCATCCCAGAACCACCCCTTTGGTCGCATTATTTGAGTCAGCACGTTTTGATAGGAGCTGTTGTTTTAAAATCTTTCCTCTTGCTTTTTCTTCATCACCCCTAATTACTCACTCAAGGAATTTAATGCTGCCTGTAAAAGCATCAGAGCCATCAGCCTAATATCATTGCACCACCGCCACCACTCCTGACTATCTCATTAACTTATATGGTCAAATCTCCAGCTGCCATGGTTCCGTGCTGTAAAACAATCCCTCCTCTGTGAGAAGCTGTGGAATTTCCCTTATCGATGGTTCAAATGACTCCTGCTTGTAAACCTCTTACTGAGATGTTCCTTGATAGCGTCTCTGCTGCAAGCAAGGGGAGGGGATGGGAGTGAGGGGTGGTCACTTTGGGCTGTCATTTCAATTCCCTTCATTTACTGCTTTGCCCACACATCACAGGAAAGTGCTAAATCTTCTACATCTTAAACTCAGCCTGTGGCTGCATTTCTGGAGTTGAAAGTGCCCCAGCCAAAGGCATGGTGCTGTCATGGCAGCGTGTGTGGGATCCATGCATCAGCAGCTAGGTGAATCTCACTGTTTACACATCTCCCAGCCTCTTCCCTGAGAGGATTTGTCAAGCCTGGCTAGTTTTCATGCTGGCCATGTGGTCTTTTATCTCCCAGACACACACCTGCTGTTCCTCCCATCTGCATTGTTAGGCCCTTGCAATTTTTCTCCTTAACCACTGTTATCTTCCAGGTCTTCCAGGCTTCCCATCTTAAACATTGATCTTAGACCTCAATAAAGTGCTTTCAGGGAGAGGGCAGATCTCATTTAGGAACAGACTTGATCCAGCTTGATCTCCATCGAACTATTTCAGGTAATCTCTCTGATCCTTTGTTGACAGAGATCTTGTGATGGTGAATAGCTTAAGGAACCAGGTGATTTGGGAGTTACTGCTGGCTGTGGTTTAATGCTGAATGTGACCAGTGAAAGCTTTTTCTTTACACTTATGTGGAGTTCCACACCATTGGCCTTAGGGCAACGAAGGGATTTTGTTACCATAACCCATCACAAAATTGCGTATCAAGCACATGGCAGAAGGGCCATATGTGTGCACATACTGCAGTGCTCATCCAGTTGCCTAATCCACCACTCTCTTAAAGCCTGATACCCAAGTGTCAGCAGCCAGGCAGAAATAGACAGTTTCCTAGCACAGCAGTCCTGCAATACAGCAGCTCTGGGAAATTAGGGGCTCTTCCCAGGGAGCCTGGGGAAACTTGCTTTTTCTTCTCCTGTTGAATGAAGTTCCATTTGCTGCTGGAGCTGTGAAAGTTTTAACTGCTTTAATGTGGATTTTTTTTCTTTCAAACTGTCATTTGCAGAGAAACTGAGAGATGTAAGGACTTAAGGAGCTGTCTGTAGAAAATTAAACAGGTTATTTTAGCTGGGTTTGGGCTAAAATAAAACTCAAGCCTGAAGCCCACGTACAGTGTAAAAGCTGACACCCCAGCCATGCTTCTTCATGACATCCCTGTGTCCAAGTACATCTTTTCCTCCAAATCCAGCCTCATGTGAAACACTAAGAGGACATTACAACACTAGAATTGCAGGGTGAGGACATGAACACTATTTGTGATTGGAAGAAGAATTGCCTGGCGTGCTCCCAAAGGAAGCTCTAGGCTTCTAGTATTTGCTCTCATTTTGACTGCCTTTAACCAGCTTTCCCTCTAGAAAATGCCAAACACTCTTTGGAGTTTCTGATTTTTGCCAAGTCCAGGGGACAGAAGGTGAAGGTCTGATGTGATGCACAAAACTGTGTGTGCTGTTTCTGATTGCACAGCTGGAATATCCCTTCTCTTGCAAATTTTCTGGTACTTTGGGGCTCTCAGTATTTTGCACAAGGGGGCATTAATGTCTAAATCTTGTAGACGTAACCCTGGTTTTTTGAACCAAAGGGGCACCTTTTTTCATTTGCCCTGTAGTTCCCACTCATTCTGCTGCTAGTGCTCAATTTGTTGGGGAATTTGTTGATAAAAGTTGACAAGGTTGAGTCCCCATTCCTGTCCTAATTGCCAATCGTTGCCACTGAAGGGGTCTTTACAGAGGATGTCGAGTCACACACTGATACCATTTTAAAGCAAGAATTTCACTACATAAGTAATGCACATATTCCTCAAATGACTCCACTGAAATGCAAAAGGGAAGTAGTACAATCAAGGCATCTGATATTTAAAGGAAGCCTCTGCTCAGATCAATGCTGCATTGGAAGGAGGGAACCGGAGAGGATACAGAAGGCTGTGGATAACTAACACTGCCCTAGCGAAGCCGGCGGGGTGGGAGGGTCAGGCACGGGGCATCACGGGGCGTCACGCCTGGCAAGGCCAACTCTGCTAATCCCTCTTGTCATCATGGCAAGGAAAAGGAATGTTGGGGGTTTTTTAAACAACATAATGTTTTTAATTGTTTTTTCCACATAAATGGAAGGAAGCTTATGCAACAGCAGATCCTTCTGAACAAAATGGCTGTGTCCACTGACTGTTTTTAAAAGAAAAAAACCAAGAAAAACTGTTTCAAAACTTTTTAGTGTCAAAAGCATAAACACGGAAATCCTGACTTTTTCCAGTGTGTGTGGTGAGTGCTGTAACCCTGTCATCAGTATCTCTCCTGACTTTTTCAGGGGTGTTTTTTTCCTGTTTTGTTTTCTGCTTGTCGATATTGTCTGTGTGGTCCTAAGGCTGGGGCAGTTACCAACAATGTGTGTCTGTTGTCGGATTAAACAAAAAAGATAGTAGTAGAACTGAAAAAGATGTGTTTAAAAAAATATATAAAAATAAATTTCATCAAAAGGAATTCAAGTAAAGAAGCAACAAAGCCATGACTACTCCTTTTGGGATTGTACGGAAAAGGATTTGTGGGCTTATAATCATAACCAGTTGCCTTTCGCAGGCTTTTGAGGTCCAAGGAAGCTTGGCCTCTTAGGAAATGTTACAAACCCTGTATAAATTCCTGTTCTCCCAGGTTTATACTGTACGTGTGTAATACAGAAATGGGCAGATGAAACAGTATTTTGGAAATCAGTCTTTTCTGGTAACGGTTATCAGCACCAGGGCTCCCTTAAGATAGGAACCACTGATGTAAATGGGACAAATGGCTTTGGCTAAATTTTCCCTGTCTTCTCAGTCATGCCCGTGGATCCCAGGGGCATGTGCCCGTGGATCCCAGGGGCATGTGCCCGTGGATCCCAGGGGCATGTGCCCGTGCAGGTAGTTGTGTGTAGATCCATTATCAAAGTTGTATTTCTGGTATTGGTCACATAGCCACAGCAGGTTATGGTACAGGGAAGGACTAGCAGCCACCTTCTGCAGTTGCATCAAAGGAACAACATGAGGTTAAACCAGCATGTAACATAGACAAAAAAACCCACACAAATTGCTTCACCTATGAGACTAGATAAAGGATTTCATTAAATGAATGTATTTTTTATATCAATTTATCATACGCTATTTGTCTCCATTTTGCACTTCTACTTTGAATCTTGAAAATCAAGTTAATCCCTTTTGTTTTTAAGTAGATATTTCCACTTCAGGTTCTCAGTGCTTTGGTGGGGCTTTTTGTTCAAAACATTGGTTTTTCATTTGGAAACTGGCAAAAGATGGATCTGTCACTCATGTACTGTTATTATGTGGTTATCTAAAAGCCAGATTTTATGAGTAGACATTGTTCCTTTAACCTAGGCCATCTTCCCAGCTCTCTGGTGACATGGTCAAGTCTCTGTCGACCCTGCCTGCCCAGGAGCAGCTGCATTTGGCCCTTAGTGACATGCTTATTACAGTATATCTGGGGTGCTTTAGTGGCAGATGCCTTTATCTGTTCCGATGCTGAAGGAGGATGAATCAAACGGGACCATGAACAGGGGAATAATTTGTGTGCTAGCCCAACATGCTGCTCCAAGCCCACTAAAACAGTATACTGCTGTTTCCCTCCAAGTCAATAGATGGGGAGAGCCACACACCAGGCTCAGAAAGTGTTTGTGGGGTTAAAAATCTGTGGGATGCTCCGTCCACTCCACAGACACGGATCCCTCATTTGCTTTGGAAGAGATGTGTTGCACTTTAGCGGAGGGGGAGACAGGCTTTGCGGATGGGATCTAGTGTACTTGAATTCCTTTTGGAAACAACAGCAGCGGGAGACATTGATGTCTGTGATGCAAGTGCGCACGCTGCCTTCAACTTGTATGTGTTTTATTGCTGGAGTCATGTTACTGACAGGATAATGAAATTGCAAAGAAAACGTGTTATATTCAACTTTGCCTTGATAATATAAACACTTTGTTCATTTTTTTTCTTCTTTTTTTATTCACAGACTAAGTTCATCAGGAAATTACAAAATTATTTAAAAATCCTGTGCTGTGTCTTCATTTCAGTGACCATTGGTGTGTCTTGCTCAGTGTCCTCTCCTGCGTGCCCAGCACCAGAGGGCAGGTAGGAGAGCTGAGAGGCTCTCTGGCTTTTCCCTGAGACCTTGAGGTCCCATGTGTTGCCCACCCACATGACTGAAACAACTCTACTGAGGGCTTCAGCTGTACTACATGCCTGGCAATGCTGAGAGGTATCACTGGGGTTGCCTGCAAGGGGAGGGTGAGGGATTGTCAGTCAGAGGGGTTTGCCAGTTACCCCAGGACCTCATAGGTCAGGTAAGTGGAGATAGAGCAACGGCATTTACAGCCAGCTGTTTCCTTTGTCTCTCTCATGCCTTTTTTCCAAGTAAATGTGACTTAAATGTCACTAATGAGTGGCTGAATCCCAGATGTGCATCCAGTGTTGAGTCACTGTCGGGATCACATCTTATGGAGTAATGCACCTAGAAAGCCATGCCGTGCAAAGGCCAGCAAGACTGTCCTACAGAGCATGTTCCTGGTAAGACCCAGATGTGGGTCCTGTCCCTATGGAAGTGGAGGAGAGTCATGACTTTGTGATGTACGATGAGCTGTGCCCCTTGCAACACTGGAGGAGATGGCTCCAGCCACATGTTTGAGGACATGGGAAATTGCCTGAATACTGTCACTATAAAAATCTTTTTTTTTCTGGTGATTTTGACTGTTCTAAAGAGAATAGCATTGCAACACTGGGTCTCACTGGTAGAACAATGTCCATGTTAAACACACTCCACCAGATTCTCCGCAGCTATCCCGAAGCCTTGGCAGAGCAGACCTCCCCAAGTTGAGAAACTTTCTAACCACTTTATGTCTCAAAGCCTCTCTGTTTCTTTCTCCTTTTGTCTTATCTGTGCAGCCAGTTTTTCTCTGGGCTTCCTTGCTGGCCTTGTCCCTTCTGCTTTCTGTAGATTTATCATTTCAAGTGCCTTCTAAGATCCCAATTCGCTGTTTCTGTACAAGCAACTTCATGTGTGATGGGAATGGGCATCCTGATCTTGGTGCGTGGACATTCCCCTCCATCCACTAATTTCAATCACTTGGGTTTCAATCAGGCATGTAAAGCAGTGTGTGGAAAAAGGATATGTGGGGGTTAAGGGTCTCAGGAGCTTTGAAAGGAAGAGTCCATCAGCCTCTTGATTCCCAGTCTGTTTTATGTTTGCCTGAGTGTCTTTGGCTGAGAAGGGGATTCGTGATTCCCATCAGGCCAGGGTGTGCCTGGCTTTTGCAGTGGAGTCCAGATCAGCTGAATGAAACCACATGCCGCATAATTTTAACCTACTCCTGTACAATGGGGTATCGATTGGTCTGAGTGGTACAAATGCCAGTTCTGAATAGCTTGTCCTTTTGAAAGAGGTGAGAGTCACAGCCATCACCAGCAGGAGAGCGCATCTGCAGGGAGAGCAGCACATCTGTAGGCAGAGCTAAGCTGAGCCACCACAGCCCACACAGGCTCTGACTGCTTGGTGTGTTGCACTGCCATATCCTTTCAGGCTGACTCATATTTTGGATGGCCCATAACAATAACACTGTTTGCACTGTAAAGGGAAGATGCCAAATCCCTTTTGTGCGTTATCAGGTTATATTTTATGCATTATGTGCAGTAAAACACAACAAAGCATCTGAACAAAATTGTCCGTGTTGACTGCTGCTACTGCGACACAGAACAAGCAAGGGAATGGCGAATTGTCAACCCTGGGATCAAACACACAAATTTAAAACTTTTTTCCTTTGCATATATTGCAAAGATAGGTTCATAGGGATGTGCGGAGCCCATGTGTTACACAGGCTTCTGATTAAACATGGGCCTTCTGCAGTGTTCTAGCCAGAATGACTTTGTAAAACCTGCTTTTCTAAACTGCACCGGTCAGGGAAACTGATGAAACCACATCTGCGATTTACTGGGAAAAGCAACATATTTAGTATCTTCTATTCCCAACAGGATTGGCTGCACTTGGGCTGTACAGGGCCTTCTGCTTCTGTGGATTGATGCTACAGGGATGCATCAGTTATACCATGTAGGATTACCCAAAATAGTAATTACAAACTAATTGCCTGCACTATTTAAGTGATCTGCATATGACTAGTGACCTTTAGACTGGGACTTTGTGATACCAAGTATCCGCTATTCTCACTGGGCTTCAGGATGTTTAGAAATTTTGGGCAAGCGGACCAAGTCCTCTTTTTTTACTGTCTTTACAAACCCTCAAACTCAAAAAGGGACATATGACCCGGGAAACTAAACATAGCCATATAAAATGAATTGCAAACAATTTTTTTGCTTATCAAGGAAACAGTCATACACCTCGTGTTGGTAGACTTTGTTTATGAATATACTGAATACATATTATAAAACGTAAGTGGAACTGCTGGGAGCAGCTTGGGTGTAGCCATGAAGTTATAGCGAGTGATTCTCCGAGTGTGGGCTTTGAATTTGACTGATTTTAAGTACGTGATCAGTAGCTTTTCACAACGGTTTCAAACATTAAACAGTTCTAGATGAATGCCTAAGAAGTTAGGCCCAGGTTCTGCAGCCGTGTCACTTACTTCAGCAGGAATTCAGCTCCAAGAATGCTTATGGATGCAAACTTTGTGACAAGGCAAGTTAAAAACCATTTGGTTTCTTTCTGTATTGGGAAAAAAGGATTCTTTATGCATTTCTTTTTGTATTGCTGTACTTCAGAACCCCTCCTAGAAGGTTTTTGTTCAGTTTGAGTAAACCCTTCATTTTCTGTAAGGGTTTTGCAGAACCACAAGTCTTGGAACGTATATGAATGCTTTTAAACTCTCTGCATTATATAGAATCATGATTCTGTATAGCACATGCAAACTGGTTTTAACTTTAAACAGTGTATCATCTTGTAGCCCAATGTACTGAAATGCATGTGTGTATGTGCCTCTGTGCATCTGTGCCCATCTGTGTGATAATATAAATATATACAGCTGCACACTGAAAACCACGTTTCAAGAATACAAAACCTGCAATGCCAAAGGTCTGGAAGTTAAAAACTCTGCATGACTTCATGCCTAATAGGTCCATGATGCAATTTTCAGTGATGTATTTATGTAACTATTTTTTTGCTGGACCTTTGCTTCTTTGAGTGTGCAGGATGAACTGCTTCCTTCAAATCAGTAATTGCATAAAGCCTGGCATTGCTGTTACCCTAGCATTGCTGTCACCCATACATCTTCCAAAACCACCAGTTCTCTGTTGCAAGCCTCTCATTACTTTGATTCTGCAAATTGTCCTTCACGTTAGTGACCACTTAGACATCAAGAGGGCTGCTCCCTTAAAGAAAGAATTGCCTCAAAGTCCTCCCATATTTTTCAAGAGACACAAGCTTGTATCTGCCCTAATGCAACTTTAAAATGAACCAGATCCTGACATTCGGGAAGACACAGACTTAAAATTCCACAGCCCACAAGTGCCTGGAGCAGAGGATTTGGTCTAGCACAGCCTACATACACATCATCCACATCCAGAGCCAAATTTCATTCACACCCACACCAAACACAGACTGGCACCACAGTGACAGCTTGCGCTGTCGCTCCCTGGGCACGCTGCCACTTATTTCTAATGGGTTTGGTAATTGAAATTTTCATCAAGCAAAGAAGACTCGTGGTTCTCCAGACACACAGCTGGACATTAACTCTGACACTATATGCAGCAAGGACTACCCGAGGCTTGTTAGGGAGTCAACGACTTAGAGGGAGATATGGTTTGATATTAAAATGGAGGTAGTGATGTTCTTCCTCTTTTCTTCCTTATTGTCTACAAAACACATTGACTTTGCCAGCCAGGTCATTTCTGCCAGCAGCACAAGTTTCCCGTAAAGAGAGACTGTATAAAATACTTGGTCCTGTATAAAATACTTGGGACTACCTGACCACCAGAGTGACTGACATACCACAGAAGCGACACGTGTTTGCAGATGCCTGTCAGCTGCAGTTGCTAAGAACTGCAAGATGCTATGTCAGATACTTAATAACTTGGAGGACATGTGCAATACACGTACATGGGATTTAAAGGCTGAGTGCAAAGTGCAGAAGGAGGTAAGTTTGATTACAGCATCTCATTCTTTTTTATCTCTGTGTGACTTCAATTAGAGGTTCATGCCATTCTCCTACGAATTAATTGATTGATTTAGGATTAATAGTTCCTCTGAGTGTTTTGGTGGTGGTAGTCATTAAAGTTTGAGAAAGCAAACAATATTTTAAACTACTGCCACTTCATTGCTGTAAAGTATCCTGTTTTGGCTTCAGGTGTGTCTTCCCAATCCAAGTGGTAACTGTGTAAGGCTGTTTTCAGAGGGAGCCAGGTCTCAGCAGCAGCCAAGGCAGAAACAGCTCTTGAACTCCACAAGCTCATGGCACCCACCAAAGCCAAGGAGGCTCAGCTGTATGTAGGGAAGGCACTTTATACATTATTTACTGTGGATAAGATCAAGCATGCAAGTACAATAAAACCATCACTTCACCTGGTCCAGGCAGCTGGCAACCTGAGCTTGTTATTAAATGTTAAACTCTCTTGTAGACATTTTCAATCAAAGGAAAAAACACCATGACTTTTACGAAACTAAAAGATGCCCTTATTTCTCCTCCTAGGGAATGTAGCTTTGTGTTAGATTACTGTGGGTGTGGATCTACATAAAGGTCTGCCCAAAGAGTGCAGTTGGTGGCTGCCTTTGCCTGTGCTCTACAGAGCACACCCACTGCAGGCTGGGTTTACTAAAGGCAGATGTTCAGTAGAAGACAGGAGTTAGATTGCTTGGTTCTCCTTCTGCAGTACCAGGAATAGGTGTCTTCATTGCTGCTTTCTCACCTGCTCTGATGCAGAAGGAGAAAACAAACCCAGCAGTACTGTGTGGCTTTTTTATAAAATTTTGACTCTGCTGATGAGTTTATTTGGGGGACAAATCCCTTAATCATAAATCCAGCAGAATGATGCTTGTACAGGATATCCTCTTTTCTCTTTTTGTTACGGTATTCTTTAGCAGAATTCAGCTGAAGTGGTAACAAAGATACTCATGGGTTCCTGCAGAGCTTGGCTCAGATCCCAAGGTGTCCTCTTTACACTGCCTGACACAACTGGTGAATACTTACATTTTTACAGACTCTCAGGGCTCCAAAGATGTAAAATGAACCAGGATAAGTGGGAATTCATGCTGATATCTTGATTGTCTGCTTAAGAGGAGGCCCTACAACAGGGTATTGTACGGGAAACGAAGAGTCTCCACTGAGGATGATATATGACCATGGCAAGGTCTTTCTACTGCTCAGCAAGGAAGAAGAGGACAATAGTAGCTGGCAGCTACCATTTCAGCTGACATACTTTGCTTTGCATCAAGCTAAGAGCATGCATACTGCCAATTGCTACAGCTCAGCTAACTTGCAGTGATTTGTTAAGCGGTAGTAACTCGATGGCTTGCATTGTCTCTTCAGATGACAAACTAACACAATGCTTTAAGGCAGCGGCTCCCAGTATTTCAGAGCTGTCAGCTTTCTGTGTGTCTCAGAAAGCAGCACCTTTTTTGTTATCTTTGTTAAGATTTCAAGATATTTTAATTCAAAACTTTTAAACATAAGGGGTTTTCTGGTTACTTTGGACAGCCTGTCAAGTTACCTGATGGGCATGACAAATGGAGGAACCACAGCCCCAGAGTACATGGTGCTGCTGGTCCTTCAAGTGGAGACAGTAGGAACCAAGTTGCTCAATCCGCTCTGGCTTCTGTGAACTCCTTTGTGACCACTTCTAATACAATACTGTAAGGTTCCTTCTTTTTCTTACCCCATGTGTGAAACACTGTTCTAGGAACACAGATAAAAGAAACTCTTTCCCCCTTGTGCATTTAGGCCACCATTTAAAATCCTCCATCACTGCAATGGCATTGCACATCACAAATTTTGCTTCCCACCAGTGATCTCGGAAGGATGCTCTCCTGTTAGCTAGGCAGCAACATGACACCTGGAATCCAGAACAGATCCTGCGCTAGATCCAGGGCAGGAGAGGTACAACATCTGGAGGAGCCCCAAGGAAATGACAGGATTTATATCAGCAAAATACAATGCAAGTTCACTGCTTCCATCGGAAGTCCATTTCTCCACCCATCCCTGGGGTGGCAGGAAGGGATTAATGTCTTCAAACACCTACTCTCTGTAACCCATGGTCCCTCATGGATCTACAGAGGGGTTTGGCCACTCAAGCAGCCCATAAGCCCGGTGTGCTGGGGAGTGGCAGTAGCTGCTGGCTTCACTGCAAGAACCTAGCTGCAGGAACAAGCACTTTGCCAAACAGTGGATGCTTCAGGTGTAGTGCACCTAATGCAACATCTGTCCTTTCAGTCTCCTCCCAGTAGCCCAAATGAGGCACAATGACTCCAAGGTGACAGTGAAAGGCTGCTCCTCACCTTATGGTTGAAGGCTTTGATTCCTTTGTTAATGAAGCGATGACTCTTGAAAACACAAGTGGTAACACAGTTATTTATACTCAGCTGTCAGAAGAGTAGATCAAAGGTATCTATAGAGCTGCAGACAAATATCACCACGGATGACCCAGAGGCTTCCTTTGTGTGAAGTGACAGACTGGAGCATGACTTCATTGGGAAACCAGTCATAAATCCATACAGCAAAGTCACCCAGCCTAACGCTGACCCAGAGCTTTCCTCCGCGTTTGCTTACAGCTGAGTAGTGACAGGGGTTAGAGAAGATGACGCCAACTTTCCCTGTTTTTGTTTTTCTGGTGAGAGACCTTATTCAGCACAACGCTATCCCTTATGTTCATCATTATACGTACAATCTTCAGATGATATCTCGGCAAGTTCAGACGAGACACAGGCCTTTGGGTTGTGTCGCTGCGGGGTGTGTTGCAGCCTGGCGCTGTGCAGCAAGGTTGTCGTGGATCATTTGGGAACCTCTGTGGGTGTGTGAGGAGTCAGTGGCATAGCAATCACTTCATCCTCAGCTTGGAGCCAAACCTTACCAGATACCTGCCATCTGGGTGTCTCAAAGAACATCCTCACCGTCGTGCTGGCATCATGAACTACTAACATCTTCTCAACAAGGAAGAGCCATGGAAATGTAAGAAAAGATAGTGAGTAAATCAACCAAAGACAATGTTGAAGGCCACCTCCCCCTTTGCCTTGAGCAGAGCTCTGTCAGCACATACCAGCTGCAGTTCAGGCCTCTAAAAGGAGTACTGATGCCTAAAGGTTTAACTGTCATGTGGGAAGGTTCCCATAACTCACTGACAATGTGGTCACCCCTAAAGCCCAATTTTATAAACTCGCTAAGGATCAAGAGGAGCAGATCCCTCTGAACCACATAAAAGCTGGTCTGTTCTTCATAGATCTCTGTGCACATTATTCATGCTACTATAAAAGGGACTCTATACAAGCCATATCTTAAAGGGTGTTGAACATGACATTACAATCTTCCATAATGTTTGGCTCTTTAAACACAGCTCTGAAACCCTGTGATGGGAAGAGGTTCTCCATCTGCATTAATCTAAATAAATAAATAAGTAAAAGAGTTCCAGCTCCCATTGCTGGGAGGAAATGAAGAAAAATGTAACTTCAGTGAACACGAAAGGCTTGCAAACAAGAACCAAACCCTCCAAAAAAAGCGCCTTCAAGTGAAAACCAAGATCTTACGCATGTGAGCAAATATGGTTTGGGACATGAATCACGGTGTCTGCAGTTTTTGTGGACTTGGGGTTTTTGTTTGGGTTTTTGGGGGAGTTTTGCTTTGGGTTTTTTGCAGGTGTGTGTAATTACAGACCCAGGATGGGCTGAAGCATTTAGCCATTTGGCTTAACTTCAGCTGCCACAAGTGGTGTTAGCAGGTAGGTGCTCTGTGCATCCTGGAAAATCAGTGTCTCAAGCTGAAAATTCAGAGTAGTGACTTAAGGATGTCAGCCACAGAAAATACAGAACACATACACAGTTACACTTAAATTACATGGGGGAACTCTGCCTTTAATTCTACCTTTGCGAGAGTACATGACTGCAATCTGAACTAGAATTCGCTGGTTTATACATCTTTAGTTTCTCTTATGTGTAAATACATACGCAGACGCACACTTTTTTTTGTGAACAAGTCCTTGAAATGTGCCAAGGGCTGCTTGTGCTGCAGGAGCATCAGTATCCAATGTGCATCCGTTTGTCTGGTAGCCGAGCGCTGAGATCATACTAAACACAACATCCAAGTGCCTTAGAAGAAAACCATCTATTGCCATGTGGTTTCATCCCTTTTCATATCTTGTGACTGCACTGGTGCTTCAGTTATTATAGTTGCCTTCCCTGCCTATATTGAGCTTCAGTACTGCTGTTTGTGTAAGCCCATATATTACCCGTGCTATATATATATGTTTAGAAGCCACAGTGTCTAAGGATTGTATTTCTGTTCTCTTCAGCTTGCACTGTGAAGGTGAGACTATTAAGCAAAGGTATTTGTCATCAAAGGACACTTGGGAGCCTATGAAACATTGTGGTTTTCATGCAGAGGCTTTATTGTCTTACCAGATTGGTTTCCAGAAGGCCTTAAGTGGCACAGCCAGGAGCTGCAGAGCCCATCCTAAGCCTCACTGACTCCAGTTTGTCCCTGGGCTTTGTAGGACCCAGAAATAAAAGCAGGAAATGTGCTGTGGTTTCACTAGCTGTAAATAGTGACCGTCCCCAGGCTGCGTAAGAATCCAGCCCTGGGCAGTGTCTGCCTCCGGGCAGCAGCACCAGCAATCACATGCCTGGCAGACATACATTATATCATATATATTACCCCTCTCTAAGGCACTCTAAGCCTTCCTTTGCAGCTCTGCAGTCCTGGCAGCTCTGTCCCACTTTGTGCAGTGATGTTCCCAGCCCCGTGCAGCCTCTCTGCCCACTGTCCTCACTACCTCATGGACTGGGGGTCCATTTACTGATGGCACTGATGGCAGGGCAGCAGTGGTGGCAGGGCGGCAGTGGTGGCAAGGAGGCACTGGTGGCAGGGTGGCACTGACAGCAGGGCAGCAGTAGTGGCAGGGTAGCAGTGGTGGCAAGGAGGCACTGGTAGCAGGGTGGCACTGATGGCAGGGCAGCAGTGGAGGCAGGGTGGCACTGGTGGCAGGGCAGCAGTGGAGGCAGGGTGGCACTGGTGGCAAGGAGACAGTGGTGGCGGGGTGGCAGTGGTGGCAAGGAGGCGCTGGTGGCAGGGCAGCACTGGTCACACCTTCCTGGCTTGGTGTCTCAGCACATTTCATTCCCTTCCCTTGCCGCCTGCCAGGCTGTGCAGCGTGTGCCACCCGCCCCAGAAGCCATCTGTGTCACCTGCGTGTGGCGTTGGGCTGGCCCTGCAGCCAGGAGTGCCCAAGCCAGCAGTGACACAGAGAGGCACCGGGCAAGCCCAGGGAGCGGCTCTCACCATGGATTTGGGGGATTCTGCCCCCCATGCCCACCTACAGTGATGCCAGGCAGGGGAGAGGGGGCTCAACCCTGTCATTATATCCGCTGCCTTTTGCCACCTGTCTGCACAGACTGTGGAAAAACTGGATGTAACATAGGAACTGGGCTTGTTTCCTCCTTTATGTGAAGTTGCTTTGTGATATTAATCCCAGTGATTATCAGGACAATAATCCCCTTTCACCTCATCAGTGACAGGTACAGCCAGAGGCCTCTCTTGCTTTCGAAGAAAGAAATTACGGAACGTTTGAGCAAGTGAAGAAAGTAATTACAAAGGGAGATGATCAGAAAGGGGGAGGACAAAGGGGAAGGAAGAAAGGAAGAGGAAGGAGAAAAGAAAAAGTCAAAAAGAAAGAGATTACATGGAGAAATTATGGAACATGTAGCGGAGTAAAGTAAAACCTTAGCATCAACTGGGATTCCCCTGGTGCCATCCCTGGGAAGGGGCTCTGCTGCAGCACGCATTCCCTCCCATCCCAGGTACAGCTCCTGAGCAGCTGAGGACCACCAGAGAGGAGGATCTCGGGTCTTGTCCCTGACAGGTCACAACTAGAGCCTTGCATGCACTTTCCCCAAAACCACCTGTGGATCCTCATCTGTCTGGGGACATCCTGTCAGATTTGTGGGGCTTCAGCATCACTCCCCTGAGCCAGAGGCTGGTGGAGCAATTGCTCCCTTCTGACTGTGCAGGGCAGGAATTTGGGGTTTGTGGTTCCCTCACAGTCAGACATTGGGTCACAGCATTCAGGGTGAGCAGCCTCAGCGCAGTGGCCTCAGTGCTCCTGTGCCCCAGCCTGTCTGTGCCTTGGGGTTGATTCTGTCCTCGAAAGGCGATGCTTGCCCTGCCTGCAAGCAGTGTCACCCCCCGTGCACCCCTGCCTGCACACACATGCATGCAGAGACACATGCATGCAGAGACACACACATGCACACCCACGTGCTGCTGCTGCTGGTGAAGCCCATTGCATGGTTGCTATCACGGACTCTGTTTAATTACGCTGTGGAGCTCATTACCACAGGAAGCAGCAGGAGCCAAGAATTAAGTAAGACTTTAGAAGGGGATTGGCCATTTGAGCAGACAATAAGAATATCCAGAGTTGTCATAATTCATGCTGATAAAAATTCTGGAAAGGATGTACAACTCTTCACCTTGGGGTTTAAGCCAAGTAGAAGAGACCAAGAGACTTGGTCTGAGAGGAGGGGAGTTGGGGGGCAGATTACCTCACTGTCTGGCTATGGCTGTGGCCTCACACCTCCCTGAATGGAGCCCTGGTCTTTATCAGTAGCAGGGCACAGGGCTTGGTGCCCTGGGCTGGCCCCAGCGGCATCTCCTGTCCCCCACACCCAGCAGTGCCATGGGGACTGGTGATCATATCTGCTTATGAGAGGGAGAGAGGAAGTGATGGGGAATCACCCCCAACAACCTGGGGCACATCCTAACAGGGTCCTGGTCCATCCCCATGGCCATCATGGGGATGCAGGGCAGCTACTTGCACATCAGCCTGCAGTCAGTGCCAGCCCTGCATCCCTGCCTGAGCCAGCAGTGAGAGCTGGTGGGACTCGGGTGGGAGGCTGGTCCTGCCCTGGTCACGCAAGCCAGGGCTCCTCGCTGGGGGCCACCGAGGAGGGCAGTTACAGTTTAACTCGCTTAGCCCACAGAGCCTGCTGTCGGGAGTGCCTGTCTAATGATTAAAGCTAAAGGAGGAGGCATGAACTCTGCCTGCTCTCCCCAGCCTTGCTACTGAGTTACATGGAGCCAGGCAAGTCAGGACTTCACCCCATCGTAGGTGCCAGGTCTGTCTCGTTGCTGCTACATCCTTTAAATCCTTGTGTCTTCACAAAGGTTTCTTGCTTCCTTGATATTCAAAACCTAGTGAATGGCTCAGTTCACTCCTTTGTTGAGGACTTCAGAGGAAAAGGAAGGAAGAGCAAGAAGGAGGTCTGCAGCGGTGGATCACTGCAGGAGAGCTGTACCCTGATCCACACTCCACCCTGAGGAGCTCGAGATCCAGATATCCCCTGTGGGCACCTGACAGGCTTCCCAGAGCTGCACTTTGAAGGACCAGGAGGGTGGGTCAAACTGGACAGCGGATAATGCATAACCATTGAATGTGAAGTGGTAGCCTGCCATGCAGCTCCATCTGGCCCCTGAAGCAGCGCCCCCCCCCAGCCAGTAGCACCATCCAGATGGGGGGAGTCACTCACAGGGACCCTTCCAGTGCATCACTGAGGTGAGGAAAGGCAAATGCGCATCATAGAGTTGCTGCACTGCCCTTCATGCCCTATGCTGACAGAGGGAAAGGGCATGCTTGCAGATGTCCATCTCCAAAGGCAACAGCTTCTGCCCATTCCATGGACCCCCTGTCTGGCTCCTGTCTCTTCTCAGCACGGTGTCCCTGGGTCCAGGATGGATTTTACTTGGTGATGTCAGGCCTGATGAATCCTGGTTTAATTGACCGTGGGTGAAATCGTGCTTCAATGGTTAATGTTATACTTGGGGCTGGGAAAACTACTGCAAGATCATAGCAATTAGAGCTGGAAATGATTCAAGTCATCTAATTTATTTCCTCTCTCCCCCCTCCTTGTCTCTCCTGGGGATGAGGGCAGTAAGGTTCCCAACAATACGTCTCCCTGTGTGTTGTCCAGTCCTGTCTCCCTGACTCAAGGAGTGGAGCATCCACGTGTCCCTGGGAGAGATGATTCCGCCGGTTGAAAGACGTCAACATTAGGAAATGTTTCAGAAGTTTAGCCTATATTTCCTTTTGTGGAGTGCCACAAATTCCCAGGTCATGAGCTTTATGCCTCAAGGAAACTGGCTGCTTCCCACGAGGGCAGCAGCTGGGGAGAAGGTGGTGGTTTCCTTCTGTGTTTGCAGGGGCAGGTAGAGAACATGGGGGTGGGTCAATGAAGGTTTTCACACCTGCAAGGCAGGTCAGATCAGGCAACGTGTCTGGAACGAGCCCTCCTTTGGCAGGAGCCCAAGATGGGGTTTGTTTTCCATTTCCAGATTTTTATTCCGTGAATTCCGCCTTGACTCATAAAAATCTCACTGCTGGAAACGTGTCCAGTTCCTCGCTACAGATTCACTCCCTTTGACTTGCTCCTACTACTGCGGCTAAACCCACACAGGACTGTGGGGTGAGTGGTAATGAAAGGACAAAAAAAAGGTCCATCTCAATGAAAGAAGCACGGAAAGGAAAGTATTCCTTGAGATGTGTCTCTGAACAGGCATCATCTCAGCCTCGGCTCTGCCTGGCATGCAGGGAAGGCACAGGACCATCTCACTAGGGGGCAGCTTATTGTGCAGATGCAGCAGGGAGGGGAGAAACTTCTCAAGAGCTCAGAGCTTATGAGAACGACAGAAATGCTAGGCTGGGCCTACATCTATGCTAAGAAAAGCTGGAGCCACGTGACTGAGTTTCTAGGGGTAAGGTTCTGAATATATTCTGCAGGGTCATGCCGCTAACTAAGAGGGACGTATGTTCCCTGTGCCTTTCAAATCAGTCTGCTCCTCCCCCAAGTGAGCTGAGTATTTCCACATATCGGACAGTCTGAGCTCTTTCCCACCTTTTTCCTGCTCACCAGCAGCAGAGACTGTCCAGATGAGAAAGCTTCCATCGATGTAGTAGAAGACAGAGGAGCGTGAGGGCCACTGTAGCCATAGGAATGTTTCAGTGAGATGAAGAGAAGTATAACAGCATGTGGTGTCCAGGCGGGTGCATGAGTTTAAGCTATTTTTTGCAACTCATCAGATATAACAACTTCCTTGGTGTGCTGTGACTGCGTCTCCCACTAATATTAGTCACATCCAAGCCTCTGGTCATAGAGTAAAGTCCACATCCTGCCCAGTTCTAGCTGTGGACACTGCTCACTATTAGATCAGTAAGGCTTAATCTTCTTGAGACATCTAAAGAACATCTGGACAGCATCTTCAGCAGCTGAGACTAGACAGGAGCCCCTCCTACTGACAGCTGATACCCCCAATACCTAGTGAGGATCACCCCTGTCATGGTACAAGTGCCCTTTCCTCATTCATCATCTTCTGTGGATGGAGGAATAGCTTCAGTGGACAAAAATTATGGTATGATATTCATAGGGAGCTGTTTTGGTGGAGGATAAAGCAAACATGCAGGGAAAACAAGTTAAAAAGAAGGCAACCAACTTTTTTCTTCCACTAAAAAAGCAACAAAGACATTTCAGCAGAGAGGACAAAGTGAGGTAGAGCAATAAGTGGTCTCCTGTCCTCACCCACCCGTGCAAGCACTATGGCCAACTCATTCTGTGTTTTTTGACCTCAGTGCTGGCAAGGGTGCCAAGTCTTCCCCTTGTGTAACATAAACCCTTCCAGACGGGCCGTGCACCTCATTACTGCTGGCTGAGGACCTCTTGCCTCTTCTCCAGCCCTTCAAGCGGCCAGCCAGGGGCCCATTCCCACCCAGACTTTGAGATGTGAACCCCCAGTTGTTTGTCCTGCTCTTCCTGCCCTTCCAGCACCACCACAGGACTGACACACACCTAACACGCCTCTTGACAGCTCTTCTTGTCCCACCAAAGCAGGAGTGGAAACAGCCAGAAATGATGAAAGCTTCAAGAAGTCTCACCTTCTTCATGAGCTATGCTGAAGCCAGTGTGGTCTTTCAATAAGCTGGGATCTTTTTTGAATAACCCACACATTTCATAGCTGGAGGTTTTAAGGAGCATGTGCATCCACTCCTGCCCATCCATCTCTGCTGTTGGTCTACACTGGCTCTGCCCTTCCCTTCTGCTACCTCTAACCCTGATATAAGGCGCTACCTCTTGGGGTAAAGCCATGCCAGTCCCAGGAGGACTCCTGTGAGGACCCCTGGCCTGCTGACCTGCTATGGCCAGCTGTCCCTTGCAGCACCAGAAGCGGGCATGCTACTCAACAGGCCAAGTAATTTGTTACCAAGCCTCAGCCCTGTAATACTCCCCTTCACACCTCCATCTCCCCAAGAGGGGACCCTGCTGTTTGCTAGGTCCTCAAAGGACCACCCTGCCCTCCACAGCCTTAATGTGCAAGTTAGAAGTCTGCCAGACAAGCAGGGAACAACAGCCCATATGGTAAACCAGCTTCACCTCGGGGAGGAAAAGCTGGCACGTAAAATTTCCTGCAGCCAGCTGCAATTTCAAGACTGCCTTTGCCCTCTAATTAGCTCGTATTTGCTGTACCAACTATTATCTTTCTAGTTACATAGTGCTGAGGACAATGGCTCCTTATTTCCTACCACAAACACTGGGTTACTATTTACCTCCAGCTGTACCTCCTCTATCCCCTATTCCCATTAAAAGAAAGCATCATTAATGACTACACTGATGGGAAACACTGGAACAGCTGGTCATAAATTAAGACTCTCAGAGCCTTCAATTATTAGTACCATGTAGCCTGTATTCAAACATTGCGCCTCTAAAAATGCTCACACAAGTATTTCCACTCTGAACCTGAACAGATGCTCAGGGCTGTTTGAAACAAGGTGCTCACGCAGGGGTGTCGTGGTTTAAGCTGAAACCACGACATGGGGTGCATGCCTCTAGCTGCATTAAGTCCCAACCTGGTACAAATCTGAGCAATTCCAGGGGGCAAACGCCTCCCTGATGTAAGTCCCTTTGAATCTTCATATGCCTGAGGCTGTTCATGCGTAGGAGCAGCAAGGCACTCACTGCACTGTGTGTGAGGCTCTGCACTCCTGCCACATGGAGATTTTTGGATGCCTGATGCTGTGGGGCCCGGAGATGGGGATCCCGACACAACAAGTGTAAACTCTGGCTTCGCTGCCTACTGCAGAGCTGCCACCGGCTCGGAGGCCAGGCATGTAAATCCTGCCTCCGTGTGTGCTGAGATGCCCAACGATCCCAAGGGCTAGGCATTGCTCTCAGTTACAGCACCATCAATTTGCAGTGATCCTGCTAATGCCTGTGCAGCTACTCCCTGCTTCTGCCAGGAAAAGTGAGAACAGGATCTGGCCGTGAATCTGTGAAGTTTTATGGGAAGAGAGGTGGGGGAGAGCCCCCGGTGTGATTCCTGGTGTTGCAGGCAAGGGGTGGATGTGCCTGTTGCGAGCCAACCCCATCAAGAGCTCCACGCAAGCTGCGCACTGCCTTCTCTGCCAAACTTTGCCAGCCTTTTTTAATAGCATCCCAGAACCAGGCTTTGCCTCATTCGCATCTTTCCTGCAGCCCCCCCACTGCCTGCACTGGGAAGGAAATGCCAGAAATCCCTGCTGTTCGGATGAAGCAGCGGGTCATCAGGTTGAAACCCCTCCGCTGGGACCCCATGCCGGGGGGACTTTGGCTTCCAGCAGGCTGGGCCGCAGGCCGGGTCCCACATGGGCAGGGTGCCAGTGAGCACCCACAGCGAGAAGAGTACGGCAGAGTGCTGGGGGCTGCCCGGGGCGGTGGTGGGCCAGGCACTTACAGACAGAGGGGCCCAGAAACCAGGGCGAGAGCACCGCAGAGGTGCGCTGGAGCGACCACCAGGTGACTGAGGGTCCCTGTGAAGGCCGTGCTGCCGGGCACGGGAAGGACAGCGGGAAAGCAGGCACCGGGCGGCTGCCGGGACCGAAGGCAGGGAGCCAGCTCAGTCCCCTCTACTTCACGGAGCAGCTGCTTTTCCCCCCTGTCGCTCTCCCCCCGATGCCGGGACGGGTCCCCCCGACGACAGAGGGCTCGCACCTCTTCCCCGGGCCAGCCCATGCCCGCCCCATCCCCGGGGCTGCCTCTGTGGGGGAGGCCCCCGGGACCCCTCCAGCGAGCCCCATGCCGGCGGCAGCGGCGGTGCCCGCGGCGGGGCGGGCGCAGGGCGCGGGGGGCGGGCGCGGGGCGGGGGGAGGCGGGGCGGAGGCGGCCGGAGCCCCCGGGATCTGCCGGCACCTCCCGGGCCCGGCACTCGCAGCCGCCGCCAACTTCGGCCGGGAGTCACCCTCGGTGCCGCCGTTCCCGGAGCTCAGCGCCGCCGCGGCGACGGGCAAGGCAGTCCCTGCAGCCTTCCCCCGTTCCCCTCTCGCTGCCTGCGAGGGGCTCGGCCAGGCGCGGCGACGGGGCCGCGGCCCCCTGGGCAGGTGCGTCCCCTCGCGGTCTCCAGCCGCCGCGACGCCGCGGAGAGGGGCGCGGAGCCCCGTGCCCGGCGCGGGCGCCCGCTCACCTGCCGCCGCCGCCCGGGGACGCGGCGCCCGGGAGATGCAGGTAGGAGGCGGTCCCCGCCCGCGGCGGCAGGACAAGGCCGGGGGGCGGGAGGTGTTTTGCTGGGCCGGGTGGCACGGCTTCCCGGGCTCGTCCCGTCCCGGGGCCGGACACCTCCCCGGGCGGCCCCCGAAGGGGCGGGAGGCGGCGCGGGCAGTGCCGGAGGCTGCTGCTTTCTTTCAGCCCAGGGGACGCGACTGCTTTCAGCCGCCGACCCCCGGCAGCGCTGCCCGGGGGCGCCTCCCGCCCGTTGCAGCCGCCGGTCGGGGCCGCGGGGATGGGGCGGTCCCGGCTGCGCGGAGCTGCCGCGGCGGGCGGCCCCGGCTGGGGATGGGGGACGTCGGGGGCTGTCGGTGCCTGTGCCGCGGCCGCCGCCGGGCCAAAGTCGTGGATGAGCCCCTTGTGACACAGAGCAGCAGAGGGGAGACCGGAGGACGGGGCTGGGGCTGGGGCTGGGGCTGGTTGCAGGTTGGCCCCGGGGTGGCCTTGGCCGTACTACTGTGGTAGGAGAGACTGGCTGTGGCATAAGAGATGATGCTAGGGTGCGAGGGATGTTCCTCTGCGGTGGCAGACCTTGTGCTGGTAACACAGATGTTCCTCCGGCATGACAGACATGAGTTTGGCAAACCAGATGTTTCTCCTGCAAGATGGATGTGACTCTGAGCGGGGGATGTTGCTCTCTGGGAGCCCTTTCCCTGTGCGTGAGAGAACCCAGGCCCTCAGCCCGTGTGCCCGAGGTGTGACAGCATGTGCCATTACGGGTCATGGCGTGTAGCTTGGGAGAAAGTGCTTGTGCATGCAGAAACACAGATGAGTAGCAATGGTGTACTGGGTCTCATGGTACCAGGGCACGAGCATCCCAGTTATGTCCGTAACAAATACGCTGTTTTACGAAACTTGGTTGTTCGGGTTTTTTTTTCCTGGGAATTATGGTGCAATACTTCCCTTAGTGGTATGGGCAAGATAACTTCCCCAAACATGCTTTTGTCTGCTGTGACCCACTGTTGCCCTGTGATTTTCGTATATTTCGCTTGCCACCAAATGAGCATCCCTGTCACGCTCTCTGTCCAACTTTTACCTGCCTCTTTCCTGCCTGCACTCCAGTGTATGATCATCACCACCCTTGCTCCGCTGCCTGCACCCGCGTCGTCATCCTGTTCATCTTTGGGGTTGTTTTGCTTTGTGACAGAGCTGTGTCTCGCGCATGTACCAGCATTTATGCTCTCTCTTCATTTTCTTCATGGCCAAACTTTTGGGTACGTGCACATCACGTTCCTTGTGTTCACCTGCACATTCCTGATATAATCTGCTCTATCACACATCACCTGCGTACACATACTGTCTTTTGCACGGATGCCTTCTCATCTGCCTATACATGGAAGGCTCTTTTCTGTTGCCCTTTATTTGGGCTTTTGTGTCTGCACAGCCTCGGGCACACACAAGGAGCGCATAAGGTATCTCCTTCCTTTACACTCATCCTTGTCTGTCTGTCCCTGTAGAGCCTGTCTGGTACATGTGTATTTCTAAGGTCTCCCCACCTTCCTTCCCCTGGAGGTGGGAGGTCTGCAGGGGGGCCCTAGCACTCAGGCATGAGCCCATAGTTGCCTTTCCTTCCTACATTTGCCTCTGGGCATCGACATATAAGCTGAAGCAACCACTTTTTCTGCTGGTGGCCAGTTTCACCTGCGGGTGTCTGTCTTCTGTCACATGCATAGATGCTGCTGGAAATGCAGGACCAAGCTGGGTACATACTCTTCCCAAAAGAGAAAGAAGTGGGCTTTCTTAAAGCTGGCAGAAGAGACAGACTCCTCTTAAACCTGTGTCCTATGCATAGATACTTGGGTTTATCCAAGGTGAAGGGTGAACACTGCAGGAATTCAGGTGGAATTTTTTTGACCCAAGCACCCAGCATATGGGGTAAGTTGCCACACGTCAATGAAGGTAGCCCAAGTACTTGGGGTTGGGTTTTTTACCTCCATCTTTAAGCAAATTAGCCAAGTATATGAAGAGAAAAGCATGAAGTTGAACTTCCAGTATAGGGTAGGAAGCAGAACTGAGGAGGTGAGCTGGCCCCATTCCACCCATGGGTTTCCTCTGCTCCCAGGCTTTGTCGCTCGCTCGTGTTTTCATGCCCAGGAGTGTCTGTAAGAGATTCCTCCCTTTTGGAAATGAGTCCTCCCTAGCTCCTTCCGTGCCTTCAGTATGAGCACACCCCTCCGCTGGGTAGCTGTATGCAGCCACTTAGGGACTGTCCCCACGGACAGTCCTTTCCCCTATCTTTAGGGCATGTACAATGAAAATGTCCTTCCATGTGTGACTAACCTGTGCTTAGGGAAAGCTGAAATTGTGGCTGCAGGCTGCCTGAGATGTCTTCTGTCTTGGCCCCTTCCTTCCCAATCTGCTGGAATTCCTTACATCAGTTAGAATACAAAAATGAAAGTTTTCAAAGAGCTGGGTGTGAAAAGTTGGGGGTTCTTTTTCAGGGTAATAAGGTATGTCCCAATTTTATTTTCTAGACTTATTTTACAAAGGCAAAACCACCCCTTTTTAAAGAAAAGCTGAAATTCTTGTATAGCGAAGTCTGCAGGAGCTTTGACTTCTAGGAAGAGATCAAATATTGTGAAATTAAAGAAAAAGAATAAATCAGTGCAGTCACCTTTAATGCTGTTTGTTCCTTTCTGCAGCCCAGTAGGCCTCCCTGTTTCTGGACTGCTTCAGATCTCGAGTCTTTTGTCCTGAAGCTGTTGGGTTTGGGTTTCAAGGCGTGCAGGAAAACCAGCTCTTTTCTGAAACCTACATGATTGCTCATTTAAATGAATATAAATTGTTTCTGTTTGTAAGATCTTTTTTTCCTAATGCCTGATCAAAGTTCGAGTGAAAACCATTTCATCATTTCCAAATTAATTGGACATACACACAATGAGCATTTCAGAGAGACTTTTAAACTCAGTACTTTTAAAAGAATCAGGATGCGGATAGCCAAGGCATGTTGTCATGTAAGACAGGGCAGTTCGTGATTTGCTTTCATTTTTCACATAGAAAGGGACCTTTGCCTGCTGGAAAAAGGCACGCAGACTTCATTAAAGCTGAAGGCAGTGCAGAGAAGAGTCATGGGAATTTCTCCTGGGCTGGAAAAAATCCTTTTCTAGTGGGAGATTTAAGGAATGTGAACCTAAGTAATGTTTCAGAAGGGAAATCAAGAGGTAGCATGGGGTGATACCTGAGCATTTTCAGTGGCACTGGGAGTAGCTGGCATTGGAGAGCTTTCTAATTCAAGAGGAGAACTTAAAGCATGTGGCTGGCTGTTAAGCTGTATGCATTCACATTAGAAACAGGCAAGGTTTTTAACAGCAGGGTGATTAACCATTGGAACAAACAACCAAAGGCAACATTAGCTTCTCCAGCTCTTAAAATCTTCAAATAAAGACTGAATGTCTCTTTTGGAAAAGACACTTTACTGGAGCACGAGTTCTCAGGCTCACTGTGGAGATAACTGGCTGAGACCATATGGACAGGATTACAGACAAGACCAGACCCTGTGATCCACCATCCTCTTCCAAGCTTTGGCTTAGGCCTTGATAAAGCTTACGCAAGCCTTCCCCAGCTCTGTGTGAGATGGAGCAACAGGGTCACTGCAAGCAGATTGTTGCTTTTCAGCACAGCAGCTTCCACGAAGTAGGGATGCTCTCATGTATCTTGTAATTGCAGGGCCACTGTCTGTGGAAGCCCATCGTAAATGGCAGGCTGTCCGTATGTGAGGATCCCCCACTTGTCCTTGGGAGCTGTGAAATGGGCAATGATGCTTGATAGGTCAAATAAGGGCTGCAGGCAGTGTGAGCAAAGGAGTGCTGTGTGTCCCCTCCAGTCGTCAGGGTTTGGATGACTCAAGCTGGAGTTTGGCTGAGTTTGCAAGACTTTAACTCCTTGTTCCTGCATTAGGTGTTATGAGCAATCACCAAGTCTCTTCTTTTACCTCTTTTTCCCTCAAAAAGGGGGCTCAGCAGGGCTCTGGCACCCAAATGGTGACACTGAGGTTGTGACCTACATATTTCTGGTTGGGTTTCCCTGGTACCTTTCCTTTGCATGGTCCCTGTGCACCATGTGTACCCAGCACTGCGGCTCTCCTCAGGCTGCAGTGTCCTGGATGATTTGCTCAACAGCATTCCCACTTCCTGGGAATGCAGCCTGGCAGGGAAGTGCTTGAAGCAAATGGTAGGGATGGGCACTCCCTCACCTCCTTGCTCCTGATGGCTCTGTTCTGGGGTGCCCCAGCCACAGCCCCCAGCAGCTTTTTTTGGGGGTCCTCCCCAGGTCCTGGCAGCGGCATATGGGTGAGGGCTGTGTGAGCCCCATCTCTTCCCCTTGCTATGTTTACCTGTCTAAATTTAACTCCCCAGCCGGCTTCATCCATCCTAGGCCGACCTGTTCTCTTGTGGCTGAGCTGTGGGTCTGGCTCCTGCTGCAGTGTTTCCTGGCTGCCTTGGGCTGGTGGTTTGCTGCTTGCTCCCTCTCTCCGGCAGTCACTGGCTCTTCCGAGGTCCTGGGCAAGCCAGTTCTCTCTGCTTGTAGGTTTTATTTTTAAACCTGGTTTCGCAGCCCTCAGGACTGGAGGGTCCCTTGTTCTCTCATCCCTGGTTTCTCTCGGTATTTACTCCACAGTGGGCTTCAGGAAGTCTCCCTTTATCCCACTGCAGCCCGCAGACGTTTTCCTTCTGGCTGTGGTTGCTCCCAGAGACCAGGCATACTGAGAAGCTCTCTGGACATCTCTAAAGGGATGGTGCTGCTTTCTGTCCCTCTTGGGACCCCAGTGGTGGGGTCTGTAGGTGCTTCCCAATAGAGGCATCTTCCTCATTTCAGTTTGTTCAGAGCTGGGCTTCCCCAAGCTGGCTTTCATCCCAGTTTGTTTGGGAACAGTGATGTGCCCCTTCGCTTCAGAGTAGCTGGAGAGAGGAAGAAGCAGAGGAGACGGAGTGCGCCTGGCTCTGTCAGGCTGGACAGAATTCACTTTCTTTAGAGTTTCAAAGTCTGGGACAATAAATATGGGCCAACCTGACAGTCCTCTTCATCTAAATAAAACCATCAGGATGAAACCAGTCATGCCCTGCGTAACCCTGCAAGAGACCCCTAATTGATCTCTGCTTTTCCAGGCATGCCTGCTTGTCATGTAACTAATGCTGTGGTCTACCACATGAGAGAGATGGTTTGAATCCTGGCCTCCTCTGTCACTCTTTGAGCTAACCCGGTGGCCTTGTGTTTAATACTCTCATATTCAGAGGAAAGGTAATGAAGGCCAGGGTTTTGAGCAATGACTAGTGATTTGGGGTATCCGACATGGAACACTGTCAAAGGTCCCAATTTTTTGCTGAGGTTCAGCTATTTTTGACACTTGGGCAGACTTAAGTAGTCTGGACTTGATTACTCCAAATGACTACTGTGTTTTGCAGACCTTCACCTCGGGATCTGGAGCATAATTAGGCAAGACAAAATGAGATCAAATAATGCACGATGTAGGTCTCTAGCAGGGATACTCAAATGGAGTGAGTCTTCCTAGAGTAGGAATCGGTCCGTGGTCAGAGAGCTCATGGCACTGATGTGTGCAGGGATGTGAGAAAGAGTTCTTGGGTTACTTTAATTTGTGGGTTTTGGTAGCTCATGGGAAAGGTTCAAAGGGTTTGATAGTTTTTCTCTTAGGGAAAAGAAAAGGAGAACAACATTGTATCTTCGCATATATAGATACAGATTTATATATACGCTTGAAGTTCCGTTCTTAGTTTATTTGTGGGATTTGGGGAAAATATGTTTTCTGTGAACTTTTCCATCTCAGTTGGAGATGAAGGAGGCTGAAGTGATTGGGTGAAGCACATGTTTTGGGTTGGTTTTTTCATCACTAAGGGCAGGGGGTTAACAACAGTTATACCAATAGTAGAATTTCAGTGATCTCCGTAAATTTATCTTCCTTTTCCAGTTGTTCTCTGTTCAGCTTCTTGGCTGGTTTGGTATCATTGTTTCACTGAGTCCTGAAGCATTGTAGCACCTCTGTTATGGACAAGCTGGAGTTCTGAAGCAAACTAAACGAGAATCTCCCTGGCTTAGCTGTGAAAACATTTCCAAGCTTTGTTATGCATCAGAGAGTGCCGAGAGAAACACATGAGCCCAAATATGTCTTCTTTAATGCAACATTTTTCAGACGAAATAATTTTGTGACTGTCAGGTTCGTGACTCTCTGAGGTGTTTCTAAGGACTCCAAAGGTGTCTCTAAGCATAAAAATTCAATGCTGTACAAAAGAAAATTAAATTCCTTTTTTTCCTGCCTCTTTTTACAGACAGAGAAATTCTAGAGGTTTCCTTCATTATGTTCTGTGGCCCAGATTCGTTAATAATTGCTGTCAATATTGGTCCTGGCAGAATGTCAGGGTTTTGTTTAGTAAATATTTTGCCATTATCATTTCTGCATCACAACTGGGAAGGTCTGAAGTCTCCTGTGGCCATTCATCCCCATCAATTCTGCTTGTCTTTGCAACTTTGAAAACTAACCGGAGCTTTACAATCTTGTATGGAGATGGTGCAGATATTCATGGGGTAGCTCCATTACTCTGCACCCAGTAGCAGAAGCTTCTGGTTTTCTTGCTGCAGTGCGTGGTGTATATGAAGCAGATTTCTCACCAACATCTGCAGCCTCACGGGTGGCTGCAGCTGTAATTCCACCTGCAGAGATT
Organism: Psittacus erithacus; assembly: GCA_009867235.2. Lineage (NCBI taxonomy): Eukaryota > Metazoa > Chordata > Aves > Psittaciformes > Psittacidae > Psittacus > Psittacus erithacus. The sequence continues at coordinate 24,363 of WYDI02026404.1, read as the reverse complement.
GTGCAGCCTGCCATATAGGTAGAGTGGAGTGAGTGCTCCTGTGAATTATGACCAGTTACCTGTCCCAGTTTCTTTTCTGTTTTTATAGAAAAAGTTTCCACCTATTCTTAACAACCTGTTTGGGAGTTCTGCCAAAGTACAAAATGAACTTCCATTCATTTTTTATTAATGGCGAGAAAGTGTTCATTCAGCTGGGTAAGCTTGGTAAGTGCAGAACTGCTTATGTTCAGTTTCTGCTGTAGCTGCACATGCTCTTCCAGCATCTCTGCCATTTTCCAAGGAGTCTGCACAATCCTGAAGGGCCTGGGAGACGCTTGTCTTCTCCATAGCATGCTGAGACGATCTGAATGTGGGTCTGTATTTCTGCACAATGACCGTTGCACTCCACTGGCACAGAATCCCATTGCACCTAACAAAACTTTTTGTCCACAAGGCATGTAAAGCTTCTGTATCTTCTAAGAAAATGGTGCCATTTAGATCAGACTCACACACCAGGAACAATCTACTGCAATCAGTCTGTCTGAATTTGACTGATTGTGTTAGGTTGTGACTATGGTAGAGCAGTACCGGCCCAGCTCAATAGTGCCAGGCTTTTCTGCCTGCATATCTGTGACACCTTTCCAAAGACCATGAATGAAGGCAGTAGCAGCAATGCCTGTGGATACAGAAATGGCTACTTGGGCATCTATGTCATCACAACAGTGTTCACTGGGGTGTTGGCAGGGTGTGTTTTTATTACATTTTTTTTCACTCCATGAGCTAACAAAATTTTATGGGGTAAACTTCATAGTCTGGACCAGGCCCTACTTGAGGATATCAGGTAACGCTTCCAAGTCAAGCAGGAACCAAGCTACAGGCAATATGAAAAGCAGTTACATTTAGACAGGGTCAGTCTGTGTTAATTAAGCTCAACTTTAGCTTATGGACAAAGCTGAACTGGAAAATGTATTTTAAATACATTGGAGAGAAGGCTCTATCAGTTTGCTGTCACATTTGGTAAACCTGTGTGAGATCTGAGTTGGTGAACCCCATGCTTCATGCAGTTGATCCCAAGCTGAGCAGATGGAAGGTGACCATCACGGTGTGCCTCTGAGCTGGCAGGGACAGCTTTGGCTGTCACCTGTACCAATTCCTGCACCTCCCTGAGGCAACACAGATGATTATCCTCTTATTTCCCAAATGGTACAGTAACTCATTCTTCCTCCTGGTGAAAGACAACCCAAAACCTTTGTCCACAACCAGGGAAGGTTTATCCAGCAGGGCTGTGTGCAAGAGGACGAGTATGCTGGGCTGTAGTGTATGCTGGAGCTGGACCAGGGGTGAGGGAGGATACAGATCTGTGGAAACTATGGCTCATTCACAGGCATCAGAGGCTGCTCTGGGGTGGGCATAGCTTTCTAAAATCAGCCTGGGATTGGAAGAGCTCAAAAGCAACACCCATTCCCAAGTTATGGGTTGTCACCCCAAAGGTCTGTCAATCTAGCAGGTGCTGGTCTGATGTAGTACATCGCCGAGTTGCTTGAATACGATTCATTCCCTATTTGGGTCTCAGGAGATGTTGCTACTCTCCCCAGTCACAGCTGTGACTCCACCTAAATACATTTTACTTTCGCCTTCAGCTACTTTGCCAGAATGGGCAGGAGCCTTTAGCCTTTAATAACAATGTCATCACATCAAATTAATCACTTGATTCTGTCACTCTTTCCTTGGTAGGGCTTTCTCTCAGTGTACCTCAGCATCATGCTGAGTGGATCTTCCAAACCATCTTGATGACTTGTAATCTGAGGTCCTGCATCTGTGACTGGTCACTGTAAATTGACTTGCTGTGTTGTCTTGTGCTGCGCAGACTTGCATGTTCATAGCCATTGTCCCATGTGTCCAAAACAGCAGACGTTAGTGGTGTGGTTACCTTTTCAGTCAAAGTTTACAACCTTGCGTTTGGGACATACTGCTTCCTCTCATTGTCCCCTCTGCCACAGAGAGGTTATTTCTGCGCAGGTCAGAGGTTGCTGGTAGTCATACATCTGCCTAAAGATGTCTTCAGAAATCTCGTGGATTCCTGGAGTTGGAGTTAGGCTTTTGTTTGTGTTTTTCTGCAAAGAATTAATATTAAATACGTAACAAGTGATTAGAGGTAGTTCTATGTTTCCACAGGCCCATTTGCCTTTTGCTTTCCAAGGTGTTTCAACATTACAGACCTTTGGACAGAGGTCTGTAATCACATATGCTGTGAAAGAGACGCTGCTTTGGAGGGTATCTAGGAGTACCTCAGACCCCACTCTTCATCTCTGTGCAAAGTGGGTTTCTGTTTGTTCACTTCTGTTAAAATCTCTACTTGCTCTGTAATATTTCAGGTTTCTAAACAAGTCTGGGTGCAGATATGCCAAATTCTTGGACTTCTATAAGGAATCTCCAGTGTGTCCCCAGACATCCATATGCTTGGAGCAAATGCCCAATCCTTAAGCAGCAAAGCAAGCAACCGTGGAGCCGGTAAATAAAAAGGCTTTCACAAGAAAACACGTTTGGGTCCAAATTGAAATTTTCAGAAAAAAACCATGTTTCTCCATAGTGAAGTTTCAAAACCTAATGAATTCTGTTTCCAATTGGCATTCAGACTTAAATGTCATTTTAAGTTTAAACCTGAAATAAGAGTTCAAATTTCAGGTCAACATCCTAAAATCATTTGTTTTGGATCAAGATTTCATTTTCAGAGAATCATCAAATACCAGGTTGGAAGGAACCTCAAGGGTAATCTGATCCAGCCAACCATCTGATGCAAGACCTTACACTTGTCGTTGCAGAGCTTCATAAGTTTCTTATTAGCCCAGTCTTCCAACCTATCCAGGTCTTCCTGCAGGGTGGCCTCTCCCTGCAGAGGTAGTATTCACTTCCCCACTCAGTTTTGTATCATCAGAGACCTTGGTCAGGGTGCACTTGATTCCATCTTCCAGATCACTCATGAAGATCTTAAACAGTGTTGGGTCCAATATCGATTGCTGGGGGACCTCACTAGTTTGAAAAGTAGCTGTTCACCACCACCCTCTGGGTGCAGCCAGTCAGCCAGTTCCCACCCACTGCACAGACCTCTTGGCTGGACCATAATGCATGTTTTGCTAGGAGGAGGCTGCGGGAAACCATCTGGAAAGCCTTGGAGAAATCCAGATAGGCAATGTCCTCTGCTTGCCCCATATCAACTGTGCAACTGACTTTGTCATAGAAAGCAGTCAGGTTTCTCAAGTACAATTTGCCCTTGGCGAATCTGTGCTGGCTTTTCCCAATCACATGCTTCGTTTGACTTGTGATAGCCCCCAGGAGGACTCATTCCATAACTTTCCTGGGGACTGAAGTAAAACTGAAGGGCCTGTAATTTTCTGGATCCTCCTTTAAGCCCTGCTTGCAGATAAGGGTGATGTAGCCTTCTTCCAGTCATCTGGGACATCCCCTGTTCTCCACGACTTCTCAGAGATTATAGGCAGCGGCCTCACAAGAACATCAGCCAACTCTCCTGACACCCTCAGGTAGATAACGTCAGGGCATTTGGATTTGGGACAAGCTCCTGTTATAGTTCGTGTACCAACTTTTTCTTCACTGATGGTGGGTCTGTGTCTGCACCAACATGAATTTTTTTCCCCCAAGGCCTGGGGCCCAACAGTGCTGGAAAGGACAGAGGAAATGCTGGTAAAACATTTTGAATGTTTTGTGTCTATCAGTAATATCTTGGGGTTTTTTCCCCCTGCATTTTCAAATCAAAAGCACTTGGAATTGTTCATGGCATGAAATAGTATTATATTTTGACCTTTTATCCTTATTTGAGATGCAGGCAAATGTTGAAATCCCAGCCCTTCTTGGGGAACAGAGATTCCATTCTCTGACCAGATCTACAAAAGTGTATTTCCACTGGTTTTCCTGGCTGGCTGCTTCAATACTTTGTGTGTGATGACTTGTAATTCACTGCAGATTGAATTCATGGCATGTCCACACTGCTGGTTTGGAGAGGCTGAGGGCAGTTAATCTTTCTTGCTCTGTGTTGTGCTTTCAAATTAATATCCAGATTTCTTTCCCAAGATAAATTTTCCTTTTGAACCAGTGTTTGGTAGTGCATCACGCAGATGCCTGATACATATTCCATGCACAGATGAGGACTGTGGTGCTCTCTCAGTCCAGCTACGAGCTCTTGTGTGAAATCAGGATGGCTTAAAATTTGAGACAGCTCCTTGGTCATCTATTGTTTGCAATTTCACTGCCATGTATCTTTCTGCTCAGAAGTTACTTTTTCCCCTTCCCACCATTGTGGGGAACTTTTCCCTGCCAGGCTCTGTGCAGCGTGTCTCTGAAGCAGTTTTATGGTGTTCCCAGAAGCATGCTTTTGTCAAGCTGTCTCAAAGCATAATCCAGAGGTCTCTGAAGCAAGAAATGTCCTTTTCTGTTTGGCTTTGAGGTGTTATCTCCCCTCTTCCAAAATGCAATTGGCTCCATCTACGTCCCTAAGCTGTTTTGTTTGGAGCGAAGAGAGCTCAGAAAATCAAGGGAGGCCACACACAAAAACAACTGTGTGTGAAATCAATTAATCTAAACGAGCAGGAGACATATTCTTGAAGGAGAAAAGGCTGGTTCTCACAGAAACCTCCCTTGTGTGCACCATTGGCGGGGCTGTTACAAACATTACATCACTGGAACAGTAATGAGCTAGGTGAATATTTTAAACTTTTCGGCTAGTATTGGCCAATATTTAGCAGATGAGTGGTGTTTAATTGAGTTTGAAGAGCCTTCCCACTCTTTGTGAGTATTTTAGCACATGATTTTCACAGTGGAAATGCTCACAGGTACAGCGTTAGCATGCTGAAGCAAATGCTATCAAAGGGACCCTAATTTTGACATCTTCACCTCAAATATTTGCATCATAAATTTGGTTCCAGGAACTGCAGTCACCCAGTCAGGGATAAGAAGCTATGCCCGTCATTCTTGTTTCTTCAGGTAGCAAATATTGTCAGCAATACATACACAAGCAACCTATGGGACAGGAATTATTTGCAGGACTTCTGATGAACAATTTTTTATCCCAAATTAGAGAAGAATCTTACGTTGCTTTTTTCAAAAAATCTGATAAGAAAGAAGAGGTTTCCTCAAGCTGTATGTTATAGACTATTATTTGTCTCTGTGGTTGCAGGACTGTGAAACAGGACACCGATGAGCAGGGATTTCTAAACCTGGTTAGCTCTTGGATTGTGGTCACACATAGCAGCAGTGCCCAACTTTCCCGCAGGAGGAGGGTTATTCATGTCTCAGCACATTATGGTCCTGTGCTTTAGGGTGCCCAAGGGTCAGTGATTATGATCACATCTCAGTTCCTCTCTGTACTTCTTTAAATAATAGTCTTCTCTCTTAGCCGGCTGGCCTGGGGCAGAGATGGTACGTGAGGGAGCAAAAAGCTGTGCTTGGCCTTTCTTGGCTGAGGGAAGGATATGGAAAGGAGGTCTTGAGAGAGCGCTTTTTAGGGGAAAGGAGTGAAAGACTGGGAAATCTAGGAGACAGCTACTCCACTCAACCTCCTAAACTGTCACAGGAGAGGATGAAGCAGAGCAGCTCTGGGAAATCAAGTATCTTTGTGCTTATAGTGTTGCTCAGACATTAAAGTCTTTTTACAGCCATGAACCTTCCTTGGCCCTACCCAACCTCCCATTGCGGATGAGGAAAATAAGAGAAATTGCTTTGTTTTGCAGTGAGGTCTCCCTAGTGAATCACTTTCTGCTTGGCCCAACTCTGAACTGAAAGTTCATCTGATGGAGCAGAAGGTTCCCAAAGATTTGAACTAAAACCTGACACGTTAAGGAAAGCTGCAGGCTAGTGGTCTTGATAGGATACTCCTGTTCACACAACCGCATCATTAGGTTTTTTCCCTGATTTCTTGTTTCATTTCTACTATATAATGGATTCTGTTCCTGATATGAGAAGAAAAGAAAGTCCGTTGGAACTGAGACTTGGGTGTATAGTTTTTTTGGCCGGGAGATTGTCCAGCATGGAAGCCAAGAAGATGCTCTTTGTTCCTGTGCTGTAGCTGGGAGCCCTTCTGGAGAAGGCAGAGAGCCCTCCCTGCAGCTTTGTGGGTGGAAGAGCATTATCACCACATACAACCTGCTGGTGCCAAAGCACAACAGGTTGGCAGATGCTTCTGAGCAGCCACTGCCTTTTATCATTCTGATCGCCATAATTTCTATTATTTGCTATCTGATCTGATGAAGGCTAAGAAGGAGATCACTTCCCAAGGCCCTCAGGGCAAAACCTGGGCTTCCTAGTGCTAAGCTCTCCTTCCGACCCTTCAACAGCCCTGGGATGACCTCCAGAGACATCTCTCCTTTGAGGCATCTGCTGAAATGCACCAAGTTGTTTACAAGTGGCTGTACACCACTGAAATTCATCTCCCTCAGGTACTTTTCTGGATCACAAAAGCAACCAGCATGCTTCTTCAGGCACCCAAATGTTGCTATTGAAGTGCCTTATTGTCCCGTAGTTTCACATCCATGGAAGGGGAGTCCCAGCATGTTCATACGTCTGTGATGCTTGTGTAGTGCTTACACCATTTTCTCTCACAACAAGCCTGAGGAGGAAGGGTAGATGCCATTCTCATCCCTACATTCTTGTCTGGCTCTGGGGTGGAAATACAGAGAACATCCAATAACACAAATGAATTAAACTGCTAATTTCCAGGACCTAATTACAGCTCTTGGGTTTGCTCCAGACCTGAAAATAAAACTCCCTTGTGAAGTTTCCTTGTTTTGGGTTGGGTTTTTTCTGTTTGTTTTGTTTTAAACAAAGCAAGTAAACACGAGCCATGCTTAGTGAATCGGAGAGGATGATTTGCCCTGGTCATTTTCCTATAGTCCTCCCTGGGTTCTACTCAGCCAGTTGTGCCCCGCGCTGCGGTGTGGGAGGGGCGTACCAGGCTAAATATATCTGCACTGCCTGTGAAATGCAGTATGGGGTGCTGTGTCATTTGGAGGAGTTTACTTGGAAACGAAGGTGGGAAGCCAGCTTTTATTTTCAGCTGTGGGTCAGGTGCATTGGTCAGTCGTCTCACCCAGAATTTTACTCTCGATCGGGAACTTGTAAGACAGACATAAACCCTACTCTCTAAATAAAAAGCCAAGCTAACTGCAGCAACAACATTGGGGCGACTATATTTTCCTTTTCCAGCAACCAGATTTACAATCTGAGAGCTTTTTCAGATAGATCACCTCAAAAAGAGCAAAAAAAATCATAGCTCAGATATCACAGCTTAATGGGTAGAGGAGTTGGTGTGATGCTGTGTGCTCTAAATATATCAGAAAGAACTCCAGTGCTGGCAGCACACTGACAACTGGAGTCCTTGGGCTTTTGCTTATGTTGGGACAGAAATGTATACCTCTAAGAAATGTGCGGGGAACAGATGCAACTTGGTGGCTAAAGAGGGCTTAGCTTTTGCCCTCTTTAGTCCTGCTTTTTGGCTTGCCTTTCCCTGCTGTTTCTGCTGGTGCGATGGAGGTGATTTCACGAAAAGGGAAGGTATTCCCATAGTGTGGAAATGCCAAGGGGCAGGTGCAGTGCAAGGAGGCCTGCCAGAGCTCACTTTAGTCTCTGCCGCACACAAGTAACAGCAGCAAGGCAAGTGTAGCTGCACTGGTGACACAAACCTGCTGGGGACTCTCAGGGACTTAGGCAAATGGGTGGTGGAAACCCTTCATCTTTCTCCATGAGCTCACCAGGATCGGCTGTCTGAGCACCTTATGTACCACGATTACACATCTGGCTGCTGAATACATTTTTCTCTGTTCTTTCTTATGTCAATGCAATGTAAATGAAAGGAGTGCCAATGTCGCTATATGGCTGTCTGACCTAAAAAGATGGGAAAACTCTTCAGTATAAGGTTTTATATTTATCTATGGGGATAATGATAATGCAAAGTAATTTATGTCTTGTGTTTTATAGTGCTTAGCAAGCTGGGGCCTCTTACTGTGGTGCAAGCCACACATTGCAGATTAAAGCTGTACAGCTTTGCCAGCAGAGAGCTCCTAGTATGCACCAAGGGATCCTAAAGATCTAGGATGTGCACTTCATGTTGATGATAATTAAAATCTTCCATATTTCTCTCCAAGGATTCAGTTGTGAGGGTAAGGGCTGGGCACTGGGGTTTCTGAGGCTAACCCAGGCTCTGTGACTTCTGGTAAGCCCAAGTACTTCCTTTACTTCATGGACTTCACCTGGGCACTGATGGCTGCGAGCAGCGGAAAGGATTACTGTTGTCATTTGAACCTGCCCAGGTGTAGTTTATCCTCTCTATAACACAGTAGTGTTGAGAGGGCAGGTGGGAATTATTTTTCTTTCACCTTTCGTTGTGGGCTCTGCATCTAGTTCTGCTTTTTTGATTGTCCAGCACTTCCTAGGAAGGTGGTAGGTAAGTGAACAATCCTAGCAGGTAATTGTTAAAGAAGATTGGTAGCTTTTTATCTTCTTGGCTTTCTTGTGCTTTGTCCCTTGATGCTTTTCATCTGCAAAGTGATATGTTCTCTCCCTTGTTCCCTCCATCAGTACCCCTGCCTCAGCCCAATGAGTTGGTATAACTTCTGTAGCTGGGATTACCTGGTTTCAGTGACGGGATGGCAGGTCTCAGGGAAGGGGTTATTTTGGTGGCGATAGGTAGAATTTACAAATAGCTGTCCCACAGCTGTGTGCTCCAGCTGCTCTACCCCATGCTGCTATGTAGACTTAATATTCATGGCTCTTATTCAACTGTTATGTGAAAAGTAAAGGCTGTTGGTACAATATGCCAGTAAAGATGCCTCTATTAGGTGAGGATGCAATGAATGAAAGCATGTGTCTCTCTCTAGTCCACCTCAGATTATTAACTAAACCATAATAGCATGTAATTAACCATTCAGAAATAAGCGTTGCTCCTGTGTGAAGTTTGCTCCCTTCTTCTTTCCCCCTAAGCCCTTCTCCCTATGCCTATTATCATTATGGATCACATCCTGGCCAGGCATTTAGCAGTCTCCTATCAGTGGGTGGGTTGCAGCCTGAGTCTCTGCATTTTGAAGAGTATCTCCAGCCTTGCCTTGAATCCAGATGCAGGAGGTGAAATTGACTTTATCAGTCACTGTGTCTGCACAGAGGGCAGGTCGTGTGAAACTATGGAGTGATAACGCTGCATTCATGATGCCAGCAAGTGCCTTTCAGTAACACTGCTGGTGCTCCAGCTGGAGTCTTTAGAATGTCTCAGGAGGTGCTGAGGGGCTTTGGTCTGTGTTTCAGTATGTTGATGTCCCCAGCTCCCATATCCTAGGACTCCAGGGCAAGAAACTACCTGCACAGGGCAGCTGATCTTGAGATACTGAGTTCTTGAATTTGCAGGTTCTCAGTCCCCTCTACAGAGGGATGCGAGATAGTGCCAGAGGATGTAGTTGGCAGGAAAAATGTGCTCCTATCCACCAGTTCTGCTCCCTATTGCAAGTGTGAACGTAAAGCAGTGGATAGATCCTGGCAGCCCCTACTCTTCCTTCTGCTTCTGCATGGGCCTCTCATTTTGGTGCATTTGAGACAACAGATGATGAGCTCAGGGCGGCAGTTTTGGAGAGCAGCCTGGCCTTACAGCAACAATTCATTCGGATGTGCCAGCTGGAGTAACTGTGAGCTTCCCTGCCACTGGTGGGCATTGACTGCCGGGGGAGGTAAGCAGGGAAAAGCAGCCTCAGGACTGGAAAAAGCAGGAACAGGAAATGAAGAAGAAGAGAGCATGTGGTAACCCAGCTGGGATACAGCACATGAGAAGGAGGGTACAGGTTTGACCATCCGCCTCCAGAGTTGACACTGCACCAGTGTGCTACGCTGGTGATCCTAGCACAAATATTAGTGATGGGTAGTGGTGTGTGTGGAAGGAGGTGGGGAAGGAGGGCATGTGGTAGCACAGAAGATTAACCCCACTGCTGTGAGTGTTTCTGTGCTGGCATCAGTCTCCTGTTGTGTATTTTCTCATCCTTGCTTACATGAGGACTGTCATCTCCTGGGTAAAACCTGTGTGTTGCTCATATTTGGTGTAGGGAAGCCACAGAAAAACTCCATAGCTGCAGAAAACAAAACAGGAGATAACTTTTTTATTACTATTTTTCCTCAGTCATTGCTGAGCCTATGTTCTGAGGAAAAAAAAGAAAGAAATAGGATGTCGTGTCATGGGAGAAACAGTTTCTCATGAGATAGAAAACCTTGTGTCTGACCAGTGAACATCTCCTGGCACTGATGCTAATCTTGCCCAGGTTTTACTGTGCAGTACGTAATGTAAAACACGTGATAATTCCTTCTGAAGCTGCAGTAGAAATGTTTCATTTCCTAAACAAGCGTTCTGTGTTCCTTCGCCCTCTTAAGCTGCTGCTGTGTGCCATTCCAGTAGCCCTACCTTAACAGCCTGGCTGGTTTGCTGGGTGGTTTGGAGCCTTTTGATGGAAGGCGCTATTTAATTATCAGTGGTGTTATGTTCCCGGGGCTCGCTACATGAAAGCGAAATACCGGCAGTCTGTAATTAATCTAAGCTAATGTTCCACTGTTTACACTCCATCTCCCAAACCAGACAGATGTAAGAAGACACCCAGCCTTCATCTGGGATCCTCCCAGGTTATTTCTGAGCTGTCTTTGGAGAACTGCAGTGAGCGTATCTACCCACCCCGCAAGTCCCTCAGAAACGCTTACCTTTAGCTTTTCTAAGGAATGACTGGGAAACTTTGTTTCCTAGCAGAGAGCAGGGTTAATGCCTTTTCGTTTGTATTACCACAGCCGTTGGCTGGCATGGTGCGGGAGCACATAGCTCCTCCTGCAGTCATGAATTTTGCAGTGTGAAAGAGGCCGATGTAATATGCCCTGCTTCCTCCATTGCTCCCCTCCCTTTGGCTGCTGGCAATGGGGATGTGCTGGATTGCTTTGGTGGAAAGATGGGTGATTCTCTGGAACTCTGGTCTTGAAAATAAAATATCATGCGTTCATTTGTGATCTCTCTGCTACAAATATTTAGCAGAAGAAGGTGATGAAAATGCGTGAAAGTGTGGAGAGACTAAAAAGATTACGCATCCTTAGTTAGAGTGAAGAGTAATAAAAAGCAACATGACAGAAGTATATAAACTTAGAAGTACAGAGAAGTAAACCAGGCATTCCTGTGTATACTTTTACGTAATACAAGGTTTTCAATGAAACTGAAATAAAACATCTGACATAGGTGAAACTTTTTTCTTACAGCACATAAATAATTGAGACCAAGAACATAGCAGAATGCAGAAAGGATTAGATGTTTATATGGATAAAAATCTCACACACAGTTTATGAATTTAGTCCTCTCTGGTTTAGAAGGTATCGGGCCTCCTGCTCGTGGAGTTTTCCAGCTGCAGCTGGTTAAATGCTCTTCCTGGCCCTGTAAACTTCTAATACCTTCCTCTGAAACATCTGACAGTAGACACTAGCTTAGAGGAGTCATTGCATGAGCCTTGCGTTCCCGAACATCTGCACTGAGTAATTACAATAAGCCTGGCTGGGATCAGAGGTGACCACAACTTTCTAATCACCTGAAGGCTGAGATGTAGAATACAAGGATGTTGTCATCCTCCTGAACTATAGATTCAAGATGACAATTATCCATCTTGTCAAACCACCAACTCAGATGTCTCAATCACCCTTTTGCTAGTCATCCACCCCAGTGTTGTGGTGGATAGATGACCTCTGCAGGTCAGAGCCACAGTAGGAAATGTTACAACATCAGAGCCTGTATGACTGCCATTCAACTTGGGGAGGGATACATTTTAGGTGTTGCCTCAGCATCTTTTTTCAGCAGTGTGTTTTGTTCAGGCTGATGTGAGTTGTAAGCAGCTTCGTCATTAGGAAAGGCTTTTGTTGAGTTTGACTTTTCCTTGTTATGACTGTCTTTGGGTTTTGGTTGTTTTTAATGAACACTGATTTATCCTGCTCTGGCTGTATCGGTGCAGAGTAGTCCCCTACCATGCACTAGGCACATTGTACACTGGGGCATCCTGGGGGTACTCAGGACATCCTCCCTGCTTCCACACCCCAGATTTTTTGCTGGTTTTGCAGAGGTGGCCTGCTAGCATTGCTGATCTGGAGGGAAGACAAAATGGCAATATCCAGCAGAGGGTGCTCATAAACAGATATCACAAGTAATTGGGTACTGCTGGTACCTCTGCACTCCAGTTACCCGATATGTGAGCCTCAGTTTTTGATGGCCATGGCTGTGTTAGCAGGCAGAGTGGGCCAGGGTGAGCAGGGCTGGAGGATGAAACTGTTGGTGCTGAAGATCTGGCATGTGTGTAATAGTACTTATGGGTGTAGGGTGTGTTATTTTGGACTAGTTCTCATCTGGCCCCACTGATGTGGAGGAGGTGAGTGAGTTATCCTCCTCAAACATGGTCTCCTGTGCAGTTTCATCCAGAGGGAATCCAGTTTGTGAGCTTTAAGGCTGCTCCAAGTTGCAAATCACTGCATGGGTAGCAGGATTGATGGGGATTTGCTTCAGAAGTGAATCCTATTTGAACTATGATACAGCATTCTCATGGCGCTCTTGGTGTTGGTAGTGGTCAGGGCTGCTATCAAATTCCTGTCACATGTGTTGAGCTCATTCTTTTTGCCATGCAGGTGAGTGTAGATACTCCAGCCACTCGCCATTCAAGGCAGTTTCCAGCCACTGAGTTTTGAATTAAGTTTCTGCCTAAACTGAACTCAAACTCTCCAAGTGTATCTTGATCAAAGCTTCCAAGTTTGATGATCTTTTTTGGTTTTTCTTATCCAAGCCACAGGGTACAATGAAAAACTGTAACTTGGTCCCAGCTGTGCTTGGAAGGGTCACAAACCTTTCGGTGAACCTGGGCTGCGTTTGTGCCAAATCCCAGAACCAGGTGTATTTTTCATGTATTTTCAGACTGTGTGTTGTAAATGTCACATGGAGTCCCCAGAGCAAACGTAGCATGTGATCAGAGCACTGGGATTAGGGAAGAAGGGGAGGAATTTTTCTTCAGATAATTATAGGCAGCTGAGTTGCCTGTGGAAAAAAAAATAATCCTGCTAATGCTCAGTGCCTTTAGAGCACTTACTGTAGAGTAGGCATCATTGAACTCCCTTGCATCAAAGGGGGAAGTACTTGTCTGGCCTGTAATCCAAGGCACTCTTGGATTAAAGAAAGATAGCAGGTCATGATTATATCAAATGCAGACGACTTCACTAATGTCTCTACAAGTCTATTTTATTTCCCCTAATGCCTTTTCTACTGAAAAAATCCTGGAATGTTTAATCAGCACACCTGATTAATAACACTGTCTCGCACAATTCATCTTTGTAGTGCTCTCTTACATGGGGTTTTCCACCAATAGCTGTCAGTGCATTTCGCAGAGGAGTTTCTTCTCATGATCCCCCTTTGGCATATGGGGAGAGGGGAAGGTAGAAGAGATATGCTTAAGTTATGTGGCCAACCAAAGGTAGGGTCAGCAGTAAAATTCCAGGTTCTTGGTTTTGGGTTCTGCTGGAACTGTTTTTCCAACCATCAAAGTGCATTTAGGGCTGGATGAAACAGCAGCATTGAAACAATTCAGGACAGAAAGTGGAGGAAGGCAGAAATGTGATTACGCACGTAGGGAGCGGTCACCTAGCCAAATGGCAATGTTTGGGTAAAGTGACATGTTGTCTTTAATAACCACAAGTGTGGTCAGGCACTCATTTATTTCCTCTGAAAGACAACGTGCTGAGCAGGTCAGCGCCCTCTGGCATGGTGCTGAAACACTGGGACAGTGTTGACTCAGAGGAAGAGGCTCTACTGCCTGAGTCACCCACATTGCTTCCTGAGGGACCCTGGTTTCCCCAGGAGCATCGGCGAGACATGGTGCTGCCATCCTGCTGAGATCAGATGAAATCATGACCTGAAGTGGTCTGGCTGCAGTTAAATATAAAGAGATACTGAAAAAACCACATCTTGCTCTAAGAGCTAGAAGGGTGGTGGTTTTTTGTTTGTTTTTTTAATGAATTTGTCTTGAATTACAGATCCCCTGCCCCCAAAGAGGGGGTGAAAAAAAAAGAGAGAAGAAAAAAGCCTTCTTTAACTAACTTGGTAATAATAGTATGGTTTTAAAAGTACTTGTTTAGCCAATGCTGACTATATGCTTACACAGCTACCTCTGGCCTGGGAAAGATCGAAACCACAATGGCTAAGTATAGAGGCCTCTAAAATATCTTCATATATACAGTGCCTGAATACACAAACAGAACTGGTCTCTCTTCTGTCTACAGGAGCAATATTTTCCATAGGATTTGTATTGACAGAGGTTTTCCCCCTGGAGTTATGCATATTTATTAAAATAAGAAGCCTCCAGAAGTGCATCCATGTGGTGAACCCCATTCCATGACTGCCTTCAACATGATATAAGAAATACAATCTCTTCCTGAAGAAAAGTAAACACTTTTCAGTCTGTGGCGTAGCAGGCTCCTGACTAGGGACTGGGGTTTGGGGTTCTTTTTGTTGTTGTTTTTTTTCTTGGGGGTTTTTTGTTTGTTTGGTGTTTTGAGATTTAGAGAGGGGAGAACTACTGCCAGGATTTCAGCTTTAGCTCTTGAGAGCTGCTAGTGCATGAAGATGCTCCCATCACTGACATGTGGTAGGATCCAGGGACTAAGCAACCAAATCCGCACTAGGTGCTAGATGTACCTAGCCTATGTAAAGAAAGCACATCTGTACGCTGTATGAAGCTTGCTGCTGGGGATAAAGTCCTCTTTGCATTTATTGCTTCATAGCCATTTTCTGGAGTGTGACTCTGTGTCTTTTCTGAGGCCTGACTTTTGGCTTCTCTGTGTGCCTCCCTTCAAGTCTTTGACTTAAACTGCTGCAGTTGCTTTTGGGCAGTTGTGGGCAAAGCAGTTTTCTGTTCCCTCTCTGTGAGTGTGATACCTCAAATATGTTCCTGCCAATTCCCAGCTGTGGGCTAGTTTTGTACTGACACAACATATTCTTGGGCAAATGACAGATTTCTCTGAGCTGGGGTTGGCGCTACTCACTTTGCACGTAGCTGTAGGCAGTGCGTGACATTGTTCTGGTGGGAGCCAGGCGGTGGTAGGAGTGGCACACTGAATGCATGTCCAAATTATGTGCTCCAGGGAGCAACACCTGGTTTATGAGACATGTGCAGATGTTGCGTAGGTGGTCCTCAGGCGCTTGTAGATTTTCCTATCATTTCTGCTGTGATTATCTCTCCTGGCTCTGGATTGTTTGCTGGCACACCAGCAGCCCTGGAAACTCCCCAGCTTTCATAATAATAATAACTTGTTCTTCCTTTTTGGATAGAGCAGCTTCTTTAAATGTTTTAGCAACATGCAGCTGAGTATATAGACAGTTCTTTCAACACTTAGACCCTACGTGACACAATGTGTCTGCGCTCAAGCTGTATTTTGAAACCCTTCTGTCTACGAGGCCCATTCTTCAGGGTAATGGTTTGGTGGGGGAAGAAGTGAATATGCACCGGGACCTTCTCAAGCATTGTTGGGAGGCTCTGACAAATTTCCTGTACAGTGCCCTGGGTACAGGAATATCAGTGATCATGTCTGAGACTTCTGCAGTGACTTCCATGCGGAGGTCTTGAGTATGGTTTTTGAGCTTCCAAAAATAACATTTTCTATTCTCACAGGTATGTACTACTCTCAGTTTAAGCACAAAGCAGCTGAGGTGCAGAGGGGTGGCAGGACTTGCCTGCAGTTGTGTGGTAAGCCTGGAACAGAATCAACTCTGTTGATTTCCTGAAAGTTCAAGTCACCAGAAGCTCCTGGGGCTTGAAGATGTCTGAGTGCCTACACTTTTACAAAATCAAGCCGTAAGCCTCTTTGCTTGCCTCCAATCACCGCCGATGCCCATTACGTTGCATAGCTACGCATGATGGCAACACACTGTATAAGACACAGTTATTTCCTGGTATGGTAATGTTAATTCTGTACTGCATGTTGCCGGGCACTTCTGCTGTGAAATGCCTGGAGCTGAAATTGTGCACTGAAAGTAGTAGTGATAGTGCAAGCAGGAAACAAGTGCCTACCTGTGCACTATATGTTTCCTGAGTACAGTGACAGTCAGCATAACTGCTCTGCTGGAAAAGGATTTTTTTTCACTCTGTTTATGATTGTTGGACATCCTAGACTTGTGACAGAATTTATGAGAGCCCATGAAGTTGAAAGGTCTGTAATGCTCATGCTAGGATAGTTTTGGTGCAATGTCAGACTTGAACAGGAGTGGATCCAGTTGTCCTGGCCTGTCAGTCTCCTCTTTTCACTCGCATCGTAAAGCTATGCTAGAAAAATAAATAAGATCCTTTTACTTTGTGCAGCTGCATGTGAAACACTGGTTATCTTCAGTCTTACTGAACTGAGCACATCCCTCATGTCTCCATCAGTCCCCCTCAGTAGGGGATTGCCTCTGTTGTCTTCTGAGGGGGATGCTGCTGTTGGATCAAGGAGTATGAGAGAACATCCGTAAGGAGAATGAAGGAGCAGGGCAGGCAGATACCTATAAAATAAAGTAGTGGGAGTGCTGGGACAGAGAGCACATTGTATCTTTATAATATCTGCATGGTATGTATTATAATAGTATTGTAAAATATAAGATCTTTATAACATCCCGGTGAGCAAATCACTTTACTTTGTCAGGATTCTGATTTCGGCTCTTGCAGGCCACAGACATTTGTGAGGATCATAATAGTTTCCAGACATGTTTGTCATACATTTAGAAATCCACCTGTATCATGCAGCATGATAATTGGGCCCTTCAGAAGGCAGACCTTGCACAGAGGTGGAGTTGAAGCATGTTGCATCCAAGGTGCGTCTGCAGGGAGCTGAGTGCAAGGACTAAGAGAGTGGAGTTGTGGTTCAGGCCATAGGAGGTGGCCCTATAAAGGAATGTCCTCAACTCTTTTCTGCTGCTAGTCGTGGAGAACATTAAAAGCATAGCTTAATCTGGAGGAAAAAATAGAATATTTAAGGTGGATAGGAAGCAAAACTATTAGAAGTAAACTGGAAGTGGCTGGGAAAGGGGGTTGCAGGCTATGCCTTTACGGAATTATAGGAACAGGTAAGATAAACCCTTGTCAGGAATGATCCAAGTATACTTGATCCTGTCTCTGTGCAGAATTTGGATGGTGATCCCTGGAAGTCCCTGGTGTTTCAGTGATACTGTAAGTAGGGCTTTTCAAGGTTATCCATGGACATAAATGGAAAGACTCAGGACTCCAAGAGCAAGGCTCACCAACAGCACTCAGGAGCAGCAGACTGGGAGAAAGAGCTGTTTCGTTTGAAGTAGTAGGGGGATGCCCACACTCAGTTTATCAGAAGATGGAGCTGGAGCTGACTCTTCACCTGACCTTACATTTCTAGTGCTACTAGTGAATTGCGCAGGTCGCATCCTACATTACTAGTTACTGGTGATTCTGTGTGCCTTGTCTTTGGATGCTGAAGCTCTCAAGCTATTTTGGCGAGCACACTCATCTGTCTTCCAGAAGTTAGGCATGTACAGAGTATCTTAAAGCAGATCAGCCTTAATGAGCAATTTTGAGCAAGCTAGGCCTGCTCAAACATGACCCAAAATAGGTGTTTTTATCTTACTGTCTTAAAACGCTGCAAAAACTGTCTGTGTGGATGGAGAGAATGAGGTAGAGAGGGGGCAAAAGACCTGATCGAAGCGAAAAAAAAAAAAAGATGAACACCAAAACAAATGACATTTAGGCAGTATTCAAAATTGCAAAATAAAAATCTCCAGCTGAGGCACCACCTAGCTCCTGGAGGCAACTTCATTCCACAAATGCTTCATTTGCCTTTTGATCTGTGTTTATTTGTCTGGTTTTTTTAATTATTCTTATTTTAACACACCTCGGGTGCTGAGTGTTGTGCTTATGTGCCTGCACAAAAGTGTTTGGGTCTAATCATGATCCAGAAAGCGAGCACCCTGGCCACTTGGCTTCTCCAGGCAGTTTCAGAACACACCTAGCACACACAGACATGGTAAGATTGAAAGCCCAGTGGCAGCTGCCATTTCTTTTGAAACACCTTGTATAGCAGCCAAATGGTTGGAAGGCTCAGGAATCAAAACCTGATTCTCCATTTTATCCAACAGCTGCTTTATGCCACATGCTGAGAGGTTTCTGAAGGAGAGACTGACCCCAAGAGTAAACACTCGTGGTCTATAGCCATTGCTTCCTTCATGTACTCTGTTTCTTGGACTGAGACTGGAATAATCACTCACACTGTAGTATGGGTTATGTGGGAATAGTGAAGAATGGTTCTTTCTCTTGGCCTTGCCTGAGGGCAGGTAGATGGTGTCTTCTCTGGAGGGGTAGGTTTGAAGTGCCACAAAGGGAGGCAGGAATTAAAGCAGGTCTCCCACTTCCTTAGGCTACTATTTAAAAGCAGGCCATGCCATTGTTTCTTCTGGGTATGGCTCACTCACTTATATGCAAGCAGGAGCATGGCAATTTGATGGTGGAGTATAGGAAGCTCCTGGTAGCCCTGAGCAAGGTATGGAGCTCCTCAGGCAGGAGTGCCAGTGGTGTTTCTCCTCTGGCTGGCCCATGCTAAGTGTGCTGACAGCAAGCGGCTCCATACCCAGCAAGAAGCTGGGTTGGAACCTTGGTGGTGTCTGCCTCTTCTCAGGGGCCACAAAAGCACCAAGGACCCTAACCCCAGGATCCACCCTTGGCACAAGGCCCTTAAAAGCTGGGTGTTGCAGTGCGTGCATCTTTGATGCCAAGTCATTTTGGAGCTTGCTGCAAGTAACTTGTGCAAGACCTCCTGTATAATGGATTTGCGGAGCCAAAGCCCAGCCTGTCCATGAGCCACGTCCCATAGGACAGAGAGGTGTGCTGCCCAGCTGAGCTCTGGTTTTGCTGGATCCAGCTGTGGTGGTTTAGCTTTCTGCCTGAGTCTGTCTGAAAGCGGCACAGGGCAACACACAAAGAGAGGGAGGGTCGTAAGTACCGCCATTTTCTCTTGATAATCCCTTAAAAAATAATTGCAGGCCTAAACCTCTGGCCTCCAGCAAATTTTCCACTCGATTAGAGGCTTTTGTGAAGCTGGGGAAAGGGACACACAGACTTGCACATTGTGCCGCTGCCCGAAACTTCCAGCTGGGATTTTTTCCATCAAAAGGGGATTTTAGTAAAACCATTATAAGGGGCTTAGTCACAGAAAAGCAGTTGAGCTGAGACAGGGGTAGATTAGCTTTAACATGCTTGTTTTTGGCACTAGGGACAGAGTGGAAGTTGCGCCCAGCCGCTCACATGCAGCCTCCCCCTGACTCACTGACTCCCTGGCAGGTGTGTGCGGGAGATGATATCCCCCCATGTTGTCCCCATACTGATGTTCCCCTTGGAATGCTACATCCCAAACCAATGGAGGTGAGGGGAAAAGAGAGGGCAGCCCAGGCACGAGTCCTCGTGCCATGTGGTCTGGGTCTGCAACCAAGTGACAGTGACTTTTGGTTTCATCTTTGGTGTGGTCCAAGTGACTTTTTGCTAATGGACAGGTGCCTCTCAGGAGGGAAAATCATGAGGGGCAATAGCATTTGCAGCCGTAAGAGCTGTATACTGCCCATGCCTTTGATCCACATGGGTGGTCTGGGAGCATTGCTGCAGGGACAGTCCTGGTGAAGATTTAGGCAGAGCAGCTGGGGGAGCTGCAATCCGAGCTGTACCTGTTGTTGTGATGGACATTGGCCTTCAGGGCTGCCAAAGCACCGCTTTTTGTCAGCTCTGCATTTGTTTTGTGAGGCTCGCTCTTGCCTGAAATAAAAGCTGTGACAGCTGAAGAGTCTGAACAGATAGGAATGGCTTGTGGGAGCAGTTCCTGCTGCTGGGAGCTCTTCCGCAGCCTGCACTCATCCACCAGCGCTTCTGGGACTCTGGGTGGCAGAGCCTGGTGTGGGAAGTGTAGGAAGATGTCCTCTGCACTTAGTGTTTCCCTGTCTTGACCCTCCCTCTCCAGGGCTACCTTAGGCTGGAATACTCATTTCAGTTTTTGCTGCTCCAAGCGGCAGAAGCCAGCAGGATTGGAGATGGGAGAGGTGGACACCATGTGCTGTTTGGCCACTCAAGGATTTGGGATCTTAGTCAAGTTGCTTCCACCTCTTTTTCCCCATTAGTGATGATTGTTCACTTTCTGATGTCTGTGTGTGTAATGAGCCATGCAGAAGCTAATTATTAATTTTAGTAAATTATCAGGTATAACTGCTTCTGAAAAAGACACCGTCACTGTAACTGTGGCAGCACTGTGAGAAGTGGATAAAAAAGTTTAGGTGCTAAAAAAGACATGTGTGTACAGTGCCAGGTACCTTAATCTCTCCAGTGGTATCCCATGGAGTAACTGTGCCAACAACATAGCAAAGCCCTGCACAGCAAAAGTGAAATAAAATAATCCAAGCATTAAGTTTGATCCTCGTCCATTGCCATTCTCGTGTTTGCATGTTTTAACAAAGCCAAAACAAAACTATTTCTTAATGTCAAGCTATAGATGTCAAGAGATGCAGACATCAGGCAGAACTAAGTTTAGGATGGATGTTTTCCAGAAGGCAGCCATTTCAGGCTGGGGTGTGCTGGTCTTGCACAGCGATGGGGTGTGTTGACCACAAATCCAGCTATGCCAACTGTGGCTTCCTGTTTTGGTTTATGGTCCCTCAGGACTCTTCACCACCATCTTGCACTGATGGTGGTGATGATGAGCAGCAACAATGTTCATCATGTCTTTGTAACCTCAACCTCAGACATCCTGCATTGGTTCATGCCTGCACAGCTGTGGGCCAGGGCTGCTGATCAGGCCCTCTCTCCCATCCAATTTCTCACTCAAAGCAACATATGTATCCTGTTGTGTGGACTTCTTGCAGGATAGCAACCCCCGTGAGAATTAATTACTTTTAATTAATTAACGCGTGAAGTTTTAATTAATTAGCGTGTGAGGCGTTGTGCGATGCCTTGGCTCTGGATGAGTCAAGCCGTCGACCCTTCCAGGGAAGTCAGGGCCCCGGAGACGAGGCTCCCCGGAGGCGGCGGGTTGACCTGGTAGCCGGCGGGCGGCGGCACTCGGTGGGCAATGCTGCCGCCTAGCGGAGAGGCGTCGTACCTGCAGGCGGAGTCCTGCCCGGGAGCGGCGGCCGCGGCGGGAGGAATGGAGGGAGGAAGGGAGGGAAGAAAGGAAGGAAAGCGGGCAGGCGGGGAGAGAGAGCCGGCGGGTCCCCGGAGGTGCTACGAGGTGGGGAGAGAAATCAGGGGCTGCTGGTGGCTGTGCGGCTCCGGATAGAGGATGCAGATGAAGATGCTTCAGCCAACCCGTGCCAATGCAGAAACCCTGCCAGTATTACAGGCAGTGTTCACTTCTCTGCCTTACTGTGTTGTCCTCATCTGTTTTTACTGGATGTTTGGTAGACCAGCAGCCTGAAGGATCTCATTGTCTCCGTCACCTTTGTACAACCTGCATAGGGATTGGTGGTGTGTAAGATTGCTTTGGCCAAGCCGCTAGATACTTGCCAGAGCAGAGGTGTATGTTATATCCCAAGCAGTTCCAAGAGCTTGGGATACAGAGGAAACCAGCTCACTTGCAGCATTAGCAGCCTTATGGGACTTCTCCCCAATGTGCATCAAGTAGAGTTTATAGTGCTGTAGGATGTGCCTGGTTCAGGCTGAAGCTGGGGTACTGGGTGTGCAATTGGGGCTGTCACAAAAGCAGATGATGGCAGGGTTTTATTGCTGCTGGAAGCTTGGCATTTTAGCTCACTGAACAAGGAGGGAGGCTGCTGGCTGCAAAGCTGTGATTGGTGTGTCCATGGGGTGCTGTGTGTACACCTTTGGTGTCAACCTGTCAATCCTCTTAAGCTGCTCAGGGGTTGTAAAGGTGGGACATTTTGGGAGAGAAAGAGGGGAAGGAGAGGGAGGAGGAGAATGAACCTCAGATAAAATTTTATTGTGGTTTTTTTTAAAGCTGGGAGGGGAAATTGCTTCATCTTGAAATCACTAAACTGTGCCCGAGGACACAAGGCTCAAAGGAAGGAAAATAACTAGAAGGAGCTGCCCATTTCCCAGTTAGTTTCTGTAGCAGAGTAGTTTGGTTTATGTCTCAGTAACCCTCTCATGGGGAAATACTCACTTGGGGCATGTGTCCAGGCCCTGGTATTAAACTTTTGACAGCCTTTCCAAAACACACCTCAGATTTTAGGAAATCTTTTAGGAAAATCCTATTTAAGTTCATCTTTCTGTTGCAAGGACAGATGGGATTTGGATCTTTCAAGATCTCCATGGTGCTGTTTCAGTTTGGGCTGCCATCGAGCTAATGCATTTGGTAGATTTAATTAAAGAAGGGGGAGAAGCACTAGCATCCCAGCCAAATGTGGCTGGAGTCTCAGTTCTGGCACAAGAGCCCGATGAACCCTCTCCAGCTTTTTCTTTCGTGCAGCTTGGGACTGGGGAATTGGGCAGGACAGCCTTGCTGGCTGGCTGTGGTGGGGAGTGTCATGCAGCCCCAGCCAGCAGCTTTGGCATGGGGCCTTGCCGCTGTCCTGAGGGGTCCTCACATCCACCCCGCACCACCCAGCTGAGTTTATCCATTGTCTTCTTCCTTCACAGAAGGCACTGTTAAAGAGCTGCTGGCTAAAAAAGTGGGATTTAAGGTAGAGGAGGGAGAGAGAGAAAACAAAAAGGAGTCATCTTTGCTAGAAGCATCCTGCTTATGTATGTATGTGGTGAGGCTGCAGGATCTGAGGGGCGCCTACCCTTGAGCTGTTAATGGCAGCCTGTGCTAACCTCCAGCTTTGGTTCTAAAAACTTTGGGTGTCTTGGCCACCCAGGTCTCGTTTTAACTCTTCCCTGACTTCCAAAGTGCAGGTTCAGTAGTGAGCTCTGTAGTATCTAGCACAGAGATCACTTCTTGTCCTAGCACAGGCCCCAGGCGGTTTGCATGACAGCTGCCCCGTGACCCTGTTATTTATTATCAGGGAAACAAAGGACCCCAGAATCACCATGACAAACTGATTCAGTCAGACTCGCAGCATGGGGCAGCAAGGTATAAAACATATAAATCTGCCATGCAGGGACCTCCTGTATGCTAGTCCCAGGGCGGTAGGACCCAGCTGGAGCCTGCTTTTCCTTCCCATTGCCCAGGGAGAGGAGCCAGACATTGGTTCTGGCCAGGGGAGCAGCTGCTTAAGCAGATCAGGGACCCACACACACACATAGGACTTTGCTGCAGCTTGTGAGCCGGTGTCCCCTGCCACTGCCCCTTGGTCTCCAGCCACCTCCTGTCCTGCCCAGTCCCTTCATCCCCCCATTTGAATTGCTCCTACTCTGCTCCGCTTTCTGCTGCCACCTCTTGAGCATGGCGCCTTTGCTCTGTAGAGCAACCCCTCTATAAAGCAGGTCCCTGCTTTATTCTCTGTGCCCTGGCTCTCATGGCTGTAGGCAGAGGACCATGCTGTCCCACCCAGCATGGCTGGGAATGCTTTCGCTGGGTGCAGCAGTGAAGGCTGGCACCAAAGCCACTGCTGGGACACCACGGGCTTGTTGACACAGATGGGAGACTTCCAGATCACTTCCAAATAGTAGTGGGTTTTGTTATGGTTTTCTACCTCAGCTGCCAACTGAGTCGTGTTCAAAAATTCAAGAGCGGCTGGAGAGTGAAAATTGAGTTTCCTTGTTACCCTGAGGAGTCATGTGGTAATTGGTCTATGGTTGTTGGCAATGGATTATTTAAGAAACCCTTCTCTTTACTAGTAAACACGTGTTTGCTCAGCCCTGGGCTTGCTGGACTGGGAAGCCTGCGTTTGTGCTGGAGGAGGTGCTGTCATGCTGGAGCATGAGAGGAAGGCAATGGAGAGCACTTGCTCCATCTGTGGGACCAGTCCAGGGTGTCTTAACGCTGAGATTCTGGGAGACCTTGGTTTCAGCAGCTTCCTTTGGTTTGGATTCCCCTTCAAGAGTATGCTGGGCCATGCGGGCAATGCTTTTGGCTTGTTTTTACAAGGGGAAAAGTAGTTTGGCCTTTTTTTAATGGAGTGGGGAGGAACCCTGTCCTATTTCTGATTACAGAACTTATGAACACACATACATAATATTTAGACATAGGTGTCCCACCGTTATCCATGTGAACATGAGGCTTATATAAGAGATGCTATTATTGTTCAAATCCAGCAGAAATGAACCTACCTTATGAGAGATTCATCATTCATTTGAGATTCAGAGCAGCCCTACGGAGAAGGACTTGGGAGTGTTGGTCTATGAGAAAATGAGCATGAGCCGGCTTCAGTGTGCGCTCGCAGCCCAGAAAGCCAACCGTATCCTGGGCTGCATCAAA
>WYDI02026403.1:0-11788 GCA_009867235.2 Psittacus erithacus | reverse complement strand
CCACCGGAGGGGCAAGGGCTGGGGGTGTGGGGACACGGGGGGATGTGGGGGGACCCTGACATGGGGCTGGAAGTGGCGTGGGGACGCGGGGAGAGACTTCGGGGGACTCACTCATCGGGCTGGGGGCAGCGGGGACACACGGGGGACCCGTGGTAGACACAGGGCGACACAACCGTGGGGCTGGGTGGGATGTGGGGACGCAGGAGGACAATGAGAACCCGGCTGTGGGGCTGGCAGTGGATGGGGGCAAAGCCCTGTGGGACAGCCAAGGGGCAGCAGGAGCCAGGAGCTGCGTCCCTGTCCCTGTGGGGCAGGTTTGGGGGTCCATAGCCCAGGGCACCCCCCAGGTATTGCTGGGATAGGGGATTAGGCTGTGGGTACCACGGCACATCTATGCTCCTAATGCTTAATCCCATATGTGCCGGATCCAGGATGTGGCCCCACTGGGCTGAGCCACCCAGGGGGGCTCCAAATCCACTGTCCCAGCACAATCCTGAGGGCTTCGCCCTGGAGACGGGGCAATGGGGGCTCCCATGGTCTCAACCCCCCCCCCACCTGGCAGCTGGGCCCAATCGCCAGCCCCACAGCTGGTCCCATCGGGTAGCCCTACACCATAAAAGGGGGCAGCAGTGCTAGGGCTGGGGGAGTGGCAGTGCCAGAGCCAGCAGGGACAGAGCAGGGATCCCCCAGGTAAGAGGGGCTGTTCTGGGGAGTCCCCATCTTGGGGATCTGCTGGTGAGATCCATGGGGGTCCTCCACTAGTGACACGGATCCCCCTTTGCCAAGGTAGCCGTGGTGGCATGACCATGGCGCACCGACCCTGGGCGCCCGGCGAGGTCCTGGCCTCCCTGCTCCTGTGTGTGACTGCGGTGGAAGCAGCCACTGGGTGAGTCCTCAATGCCACAGCCCCATGCCAGCAACCGGGATGAGGCGCGGTGCGAGGACACCCTCGGCTTGAGGGTACGATGGGTGCCGCGGTGCCGCACAGGCGATGGTGCGAGCGGACGGTGCAGGATACGGCGGAGGAGGAGGTGACGCCGCGGCGCGAGGACACGGTGCCCTGCACCAGCCTCTACCACTACAGCCTGGCTGGATGGCGGATTGACCAGGACCGAATGCGCCAGGTCTATGGTGGGGACCACGGTGAGCCCCAGCCCGGCTCCGGCACCCCCCTCTGCTACATCTACCGGTGAGTGCTGGTGGGGATGTGCAGTGCACGGCATAGGGGGGGCACCAGGGCACCCATCCCCGTGCTGTGCATCCCATGCCTGATGCCACAGGCCCCCGGAGATGCGGCCGGTGGTGTGGAACCGCACAGTGCTCGCCTGCTGCCAGGGCTGGAGCGGGCCCCACTGCACCGAAGGTAGGGATGGGTGTTGAGGTGCAGTGGCACCACCGTGCCATTGTCCCAGTGATGACCTGCAGAGACAAGGTCCTTCCCTGTGCCGCAGGCGAAGGCTTGCTGGGGCACTGCTATGGCACATGGCAGTGCCAGGACACCGCTGGCAGCCGCAACCTCTCCGCTATGAGCCTGTCTGAGTGCTGCCGGCACCCCTGGGGGCACAGCTGGAGGAACGGCTCCAGTTCCAGTGCACCGTGCCTCTCCTGCACCCGCCTGCCCCTCGCCGGTGGGTCTGGGGGTCCCGGGGGGCTGGTGGGTCCCATGGGGTGTTTGTAGAGTGGCTTCGCCTCTCTGCTGCAGGAGAGGTGTCCCCATGGCCATCGCCTGCTGTGTCCCTGCATGGAGCAGCTGCCCATCACCGGGGCCTCTGGGCTGGCTGCATGACCTGGGCAGGGTCCCGCTACCGCACCTTTGATGGGACACACTTCCACTTCTCCGGCGAGTGCACCTACACCCTGGCCACCAGTGCTGATGGCACATGGGCCATCGCCATCGCTGCCGGCGATCCCCGGGTACTGGCTGTGGGGTGGGGGTGGGGGGGGTCCCTGCCTCATCACAAACAGCCTCTCTGGGGGCTGTGGGGCCGTTGGTCTGTCCCCATGGCGTGCCGCGGCCCTGTGGTGTGGCTGTGGTGTCCCTGGCCACCCGCGGTTGCCAGCTCCGGCCCTGGCTGATGCCGCACCACCACAGGCACTGCACATGACCTTCGGGGTGGGCACGGTGGTGGCCCAGGGACGGAACATCTCTGTGGACGGTGTGGTGGTGCCGGAGGGACAGCCGTACCTGCACAACGGTGAGGGGAGGGTGGGTGACCAGCCCCTGGGGTCACTGGTCCGGGGTCTTGGTGGGGCCAAGACCGCCGATGGCACAGGTGATGGTGGCGGCAAAGCTGCAGCTATGGGGATCCAGCCACTGCCTTGTCCCCATCCCCAATCCCAAATCCCTGTGGTGCCGCAGGGATCAGCGTGATGTGGCTGGGTGACTGGGTGGCCGTGGCGAGTGCGCTAGGTGTGCGGGTGACCTCGGACAGGAGCCGGGCAGTCATGGTGATGGTCGACACCGAGCTGTGGGGCGGCACACGGGGGCTCTGTGGTCCCTACAATGATGACCCTGCTGGTGAGTGACACCTCATGGGCAGCCATGCCCCTGCCAGTGCCACACTGCGGGAGGAGATGCAGTGCCAGGGTCATGTGCCAGGGCCATGTGCCGTGACCCCTGCCTACCGCAGCCTCCCTGTGTCCCCAGATGACTTCCAGCAGCCTGGAGGAGACGTGGCCACCTTTGCTGCCAGCTTTGGCAACTCCTGGAAGATCCCAGACACCAGCCCACAGGTACCGGTGCAGAGGCAGGTCTGGGGTGTGCCAGGACCCCATGTCTGCCTGGGGGTCCCTGTGGGGTCACCCCGGCTCTGAGGGCCTCCCCGGGCTCAGCCCCACTGCAGGGATGTGGTGGAGCTCAGCCCCGGCTGTGCGGCGGGTGATGCAGCACAGCAGGCAGCCGAGGCCACATGCGGGAAGCTCCTGGCCGAGCCCTTCCGTGAGTGCCATGACAAGGTGAGGGGCAGCACCGGTGCTGGGGCACTGGGGGTGCTGGTCCCACCATCCTCACCCGCCGTCCCCACACCAGGTTGACCCCGATGGCTTCCATGTGGCGTGCCTAGAGCTGCTGTGCCGGGAGGGCGATGCCGGCCCCTTGCCAAGCCCCAGTGTCTGCGACACCTTCGCTGCCTATGTGCGGGAATGTGCCCGGCACCAAACCAACATCGACTGGCGCCGTCCGGGCTTCTGTGGTAGGGACCCGGGAATGTGCTCCGGCACCAAAGCCTGACCCCCCCGGGCTGGTGCTGGTGCTGATTGTGGTGCGTGTCCCGGCAGAGCGGCGCTGCGGCGCGGGACAGCGGTTCTCAGACTGCGTCTCCTCGTGCCCTGCCAGCTGTGGGGCTGTTGGCAGCGCCGAGGATGGGCCGTGCCACCACGACTGCGCTGGTGGCTGCGAGTGCGCACCAGGGCTCTACCGGGACGGGGCGCTGTGCGTGCCCCCAAGCGCCTGCCCCTGCCACCACCGCCGCCAGCGCTATGACCCGGGACAGAGCATCCGCCAGCGCTGCAACCGGTGGTGAGCAATGCCATGGCTGGATCCAGCATCACCAGGCTGGAATGAATCCCATGAATGAGCACGATGCTGGTTGGGGGGGGGGAGGTGGAAGTGCCCATGCATCCGTGCCTGGTACAGTCCCTGTGTGTCCTGTTCCCTCCCGGTGATCACGGTGTCCCCGCCTGTGCCCTCAGCGTGTGCCAGGGCGGGCGCTGGCTCTGCAGCCAGGACCGGTGCCCTGGGGAGTGCTCAGTGCTGGGCGGCCACCACTACATCACCTTCGACCACCGCCGCTTCTCCTTCCTGGGCACCTGTGCCTACACCCTGGTGCAGGTGAGGGCGGCTGCTGCGGTGGCTGTGGTAGTGCCGGGGCAGTAGGGACTTGCCCCGGGGTGGGATCTGCCCCGGGAGTCCGCTCAGCAGGGTCTGTGTGCCCCAGGACTTTGTGGAGGGGCAGCTGCTGATCACGGCTGAGCACGAGGCTTGCAATGGCCACCAGCGCCTCGGCTGCCACCGGTCCCTCACCATCAGTGCCCACCGGATCTCCGCTCGTCTCCATGGCACAGGTGACATGCGGGGACCCTCCTGGTGCTGCGGTGGGATGTGGGGTGCCAGCCCATGGCTGTGCCCTGAGGTGGCTGCGCTCTGCCGGCACAGGCGAGGTGATGGTGGACAGGCAGGAGGTGACGTTGCCCTTTGCCGGTGCCGAGCTGAGCGTCCGCCGCGTGTCCTCGGCATTCCTGCTGCTCCAGACCTTCGGGGCCCACGTCCTGTGGGGGGTGGAGGCCCCCGCTGCATACATCACCCTCCAGCCCGCCTTCGCCCACAAGGTCAGCCCCAGCTCCTGGTGGTGCCCGGTGGCAGAGCTGGGCTGGGATCCAGCTGAGGGATCCCATCCTGAGCCAGTGCTGGTGCGGTAGGTGCGGGGTCTCTGTGGCACCTACAACTGGAACCAGGGGGACGAGTTCACCACGCCGGCGGGTGATGTGGAGATCAGCGTCGCCGCCTTCGCCAACAAGTACCAGGTGTCCAGAGAGTGCCCTGCGCTCGGACCTGTCCCAACGGAGCCCTGCGGTGACTTCGCCGGGCAGCAGGAGCTCGCCGAGGCTGCCTGTGCCATCCTGCAGGGCCCAGCATTCCAGGTGCCACAGGTTCCCGTCCTGGCCGAGCGCTGGTGCCCAGTGCTCAGTGCCAGCACCGTGGCCTGACCATGCACTGCCACCCCCAGCCGTGTCACCAGGCTGTGGACCCGGAGCCATTCCTGCAGCTCTGCCTGCAGGATGCCTGCACCTGCCGGGATGGGCAGCACTGCCTGTGCCCGGTGCTGGCTGCCTATGCCCGCGAGTGTGGCCGGGAAGGAGTGGAGCTGGTGTGGAGGAACCAGAGCTTCTGCGGTGGGGATGGGAGGGAATGGGATAGGATGGAGTGGGGACGGGGATGGGAGGGGGGGGGGGGGGGGGGGGGAAAGGGGGGGGGGAGGGGGACGTGAAGGGGAGGGGGGGGGGGAGGGGAGGGAGGATGGGGAGGGGGATGGGGATGGGGATGGGGATGAGATGGAGATGGGGTGGGATGAGAATGGGATGGGATGTGAATGGGATGGAGATGGGGGTGAAGACGAGGATGGGGTAGGATGCTGTGGGGATGGGATGGATCCGGGAATGGCATGGAATGAGATGAGAAAGGAATGGAATGAGAAGGGGATGGGAATGGGATGGCAATGGAGTGGAATGAGATGAGAAAGTGATAGGATGGGGATGGGATGGGTATGGTGATGGGGATGGGATGTGATGGGTTGAGAAAGGGATGGAATGTGGGTGGGATGTGGATAGGATATGGATGGGATGTGATGGGGATGTGCTGGGGATGGGATGGGACAGGATGAGGATGGCAGTGGGATGGGAATAAGATGTGGATGCAGCCACCACATGCCAGGGGACAGTGGGGGCTGGTGCCAAGGGTGCATGGAGCATGGCAAGGCAGAGAAGTCCCTGTCAGTGACATCCCCATGTCCCTCCCCACAGATGTGCCGTGCGGTGGGGGGCAGCGGTACCTGGACTGTGGCCGTCCCTGTGGCCAGACCTGCGCCGACCTGCGTGGTGACAGCAACGAGGCCGGCTCCTGCCATGACCTGGATGGACTCTGTGTCCCCGGCTGCCAGTGCCCGGCAGGGCTGGTGCTGGCAGAGGGCGGGATGTGCGTCCCGCCTGGAGCCTGCCCGTGCCAGCACGGCACCACGCTCCACCCGCCCGGCAGCCACATCCGCCGGAGCTGCAGCACCTGGTGCGTGGCACAGCTGGAGCCCAGGGCATGGCTGGGATGGGTGGGATTGGGGATGCTGATCCGGTGCTGCAGGAAGAGGCAGCGGCAGGAGGCGTGTGATGAAATCCCCCTATGGCCCGTTTGGGATGGCACCGCGGGATAGGCGGCTTTCATCGCCCGTCCCTGCTGCAGCACACCCGGGCCACCGAGGAAGAGCCTGTCCCTGGCCCCTGGCATGGCTGGAGATGGACCCAGTGCTAGGGTGGTGGGGATGGGATGGGCATTGGATGGGGATGGAAATGGGAATGGGATGGGGGTGGGATGGGGTATGAATGGGAATGGGATGGAGAAGGGATGGGGACAGGGCAGGATGGGATGGGGACAGGATGGGAAGTGATGGAGCTGGATGAGACAGATAGGATAGAATGGGACAGGATGTGGTGGGATAGATAATGTGGAACAGGATAGGACATGGCAAGACTCGTCAGGACAGAACAGGATGGAAGGAAACAGGATGGGACAGGATGAGACGGAATGGGACAGGATGAGACGGAATGGGACGGGATGGGATGGGATGGGATGGGATGGGATGAGATGTAATGGAATGGGATAAGATAGAATGCGGATGCGCGATATGGAGACCCTGGCATGGTCCGGCTGGGTGGGGGCTCTCCAGGCTGCCGGGTGCCGAGTGCTGCCCTCACTGTACCCTGTCCCTGCAGTGTCTGTTCTGGCGGGTCGTGGCGCTGCACCGCAGCTGCCTGCCCCGTGGCAGCCCTGTGCCCTGGGGGGCTGATCCATGCGCCGGGCTCCTGCCTGCGCCGCTGTGACAGCGCCGAGCCCAACGGCACCTGTGCCGGCATTGCCGACGGCTGCGTCTGCCCCCCCGGCACCGTCTTCCTGGTGGGTGCCCCGCTCTCCATGGGGATGTGCCGGAGAGGATCCACACCCGGCTCACGGGAGCTATGTGCCGGCAGGACGGGCGCTGTGTGTCGCCGGCGGAGTGCCCGTGCCAGCACGGCGGGCGGCTGTACCGGCCCAACGACACCATCATCCGGGACTGCAACACATGGTGAGACCCCCCCAGCCCCACCGGGGACACCAGGCACAGTGTGCAGGGGCTGAGCCCTGCCCCCTGCAGCGTGTGCCGGCAGCAGCGCTGGCACTGCGGCCAGGAGGAGTGCGCTGGCACCTGCGTGGCCACGGGGGACCCCCACTACATCACCTTCGACGGCCGAGCCTTCTCCTTCCCCGGCGACTGCGAGTACCTGCTGGCACGCGAGGCCGATGGGCTCTTTGCTGTCACTGCCGAGAACGTGCCCTGCGGCACTGGCGGCGTCACCTGCACCAAATCAGTGGTGGTGGTGATGGGCAACACCGTGGTGCACATGCTGCGGGGTGAGGATGAGGATGGTGGCGTGGGAACAGGGACGTGCTGGGGGGTCACTGTCTCTGACAGCCGGCGCTGCCCCGGCAGGGAGGGACGTGACAGTGAACGGGGTCCCAGTGCGACCCCCAAAATCCTACACCGGCACTGGGCTGACGCTGGAGCGCGCCGGCCTTTTCCTCCTCCTCCTCACCCGCATGGGGCTGGCGGTGCTCTGGGATGGAGGTGAGACCCGCAGGGGAAGGGGTGCTCAGCACCGTGCCGCAGCGGGCTGCCGGTGCTGAGCTCCACGCCATGCCAGGCACACGGGTGTACGTCCGGCTGGAGCCGCGGCACCGGGGCCGTGTGGCCGGGCTCTGCGGCAACTTCGACGGCGACGCCGAGAACGATCTCTCCAGCCGGCAAGGGGTGCTGGAGCCCAGCGCCGAGCTCTTCGGCAACTCCTGGCGCCTCAGCCTGCTCTGCCCCGAGGTGGACGGCGCCGGCGCAAGGCACCCCTGCACCGTACGCACTAGAATGGGCAGCCAGGGCGGCGGTGGCAGGGGGTGGGTGAGGGATGGAGGCTGATGGCGGCACTGCCTCTCCCCAGGAGAACCCGCACCGGGCGGCATGGGCGCGCCGGCGCTGCAGCATCCTCCGGCAGCGGCTCTTTGAGCCGTGCCACGACGCGGTGCCGTGCCAGAGCTTCTATGACTGGTGCATCTTTGATGCCTGCGGGTAAGTGGGGTGAGCCGGTAAGCGCTGGGGGGGAATTGGGGGTCCCATTATCCCCGTCCCACCAAACACACTGCACCGGCAGCTGTGACTCCGGTGGGGACTGTGAGTGCCTGTGCACGGCCATTGCCACATACGCCGAGGAGTGCGGCCGGCGCGGCGTCCATGTGCGATGGAGGAGCCAGGAGCTGTGTCGTGAGTCACCGGGGGGGGGGTGCCATGGCTGAGCCAGACAAGTGATGGGGATGGGAAGGGGGTCAGGAGCCCCCCATGGGGCTGTGGGGAGGAAAGGGGGTGGGTGCCATGGGGCAAGGGGGTCCCTGCCTTGTCCAACCCTGACCCCTGTCTGCAGCCCTGCAGTGTGACTGGGGGCTGGAGTACAGCCCCTGTGGACCCCCCTGCCCTCCAACCTGCCACAACCTTGGCCGCGAGCCCCCCGAGCGCTGCCGGGACCTGTCCTGCCTGGAGGGATGCTTCTGCCCCCCAGGGAGGGTCCTGCATGGTGAGGCTGGGCACTGGTGCGACTTGTGTGGGGTGTCATGGGCAGTGTGAGGCGGTGCAGAGCTGGTGTGGGGATGGTACGGAGCTGCATGGTGTGATGTAGGGCCAGCATGGAGCTAGTGTGGGGCTGGCACGTGGTATCGTGGGGCTGTTATTGGGTCATTGTGAGTCTGCACAGTCTGGTGTGGGGCTGGCATGGGTCAGACTGGGGTGGTGTGGGGCTGGCATGAGGTGTCATGGACAGTGTGGGGTGGCACAGAGCTGGTGTGGGGCTGCATGGGGTGGTGTGGGGCTGATGTGGAGCTGGTGTGGGCTGGTAAGGGGGTCATGAGTATGGCATGGTGCTAGTGTGGAGATGTATTGGACCATCACGGGGCTGCATGGGATGGTGTGGGGTTGGCACAGGGCTGATGTGGGGCCCGCCATGCTGTCCTTGCACCCGAATTCCCCCCTTCTGGCCATGGTGCTTGCTGCTTTGACCCTTTCTTGGCCCATGGCTCCACTCCATGTTGGAGGGTCTAACCCAGCCTTGTGCACCAGATGTGGTGCTGTCGTCTCAGCCTGGCTGAGCCGTGTGCCGGGGCTGGGTCACCACAGCCCAATGCCTCCTTTCCCCCTCCCCAATGGCAGAAGGTGGCTGCATCGACCCCGATGAGTGCCCATGCTTCTGGGATGGCTTCTCCTTCCCAGCCGGTGCCACGGTGCAACAGGGCTGCAAGAACTGGTGAGTCCCTGCCTGGCACTGACCCGGCGCAGCCATGGGGACCCCAGGGAGTGCCATGGGGCTGAGCCGCCGCCATGCCCGCAGCACGTGCGTGGCGGGTCGGTGGCGCTGCCCATCCTCACCGGAGCCGTGCCCGCCCGCGCCGTGCGCCACGTGGGAGTTCTCGTGCCGCGCTGATGGGCGCTGCGTGCCGGGCGCCTGGGTGTGCGACAACGAGGAGGACTGCGGGGACGGCTCGGACGAGGTGTGCGCCCCGCGCTGCGCCCCGCACCAGCACCGCTGCGCCGGAGGGCAGTGCCTGGCCTGGGGCGCCCGCTGCGACGGTGTCCGCGACTGCAGCGACGGCTCCGATGAGAGCGGCTGCCCCACGGCCTCCTGCGCGCCCCCCGAGTTCTCCTGCGCCAGCGGCAGCTGCATCCCCTCCGAGCGTGTCTGCGATGGGGAGCTGGACTGCGGCTTCGCTGATGACTCGGATGAAGCAGGCGAGTGGCCCCACGGCTGCCCCGTGGCTGTGCCTGGGGGTCCCGGGTTGGGGGGTGTTGTGGGGGCCCTGGGGATCAGAGCAGTGGTGTGCAGGAATGGGCTGACAATAGGCTGTGTCCTGAGCATCAGTTCCTTGAGGGTCTTTGACCTGTGGCAAAGGGGTCTGAATGCCACAGTGAGGGGTCCTGAGCCCTCTGACCCTGAGGCTCTGTGCCCCATGGTGAGGGGGTCTGAGCTTCATGGTGAGGAGACCTGAACCCCCCATCCCCAAGTGACTGTGCACCATGGTGAGGGGCTCTGAACAGTGTGTCCCTGAGGCTCTGCACCCCGTGGTGAGAGAGTCTGAGCTTCTCATCTCTGGGGGTCTGTGCCCCATAAGCAAAGGTGTCTGAACGCCATGGTGATGAGTTCTGACCCCCATGACCCTGGGGGTCTGAGCCGCACAATGAGGGATGCTGAGCTCCCCATCCCTGGGAGTCTGTGCCCCATAGTGAGGGGATCTGAGCAACCTGTCCTGGGAGTTGAATCTCATGGCAAAGGGGTCCTGAGCCCCCAGCCCCTGGGGGTCTGAGCCCCACGGTGCGGGGTCTCTGACAGCTGCCACCACCGCAGGCTGCAGCCCGAGCTGTGGTGCGGGTGAGTTCCGGTGCGCACTGGGCCGGTGTGTGCCGTACCCGCACCGCTGTGATGGCCGCGACGACTGCGGCGACTTCAGCGATGAGCGCGGCTGTGTCTGCCCCCCTGGGCACCTCCAGTGCCCCGACGCGCAGTGCCTGCCCCCAACCGCTGTCTGTGACGGCCACCGTGACTGTGCCAACGGCACCGATGAGGAGTTCTGCCCAGGTGAGGCTCAGCCCTGCACCGGGACCCCCCAACCATGGCGGCATCGCCCCATGGAAACGTGCATCTCCCCCTAGACCGGGTGACCTGTGCCCCCGGGGAGCTCCCGTGCCCTGATGGCTCCTGCATCAGCGAGGCTGCGGTTTGTGATGGTGTTGGTGACTGTCGCGACGGCTGGGACGAGAGCCCGGCGGGGTGCGCGGCAGCACTGCCCGCTGCCATGCCCACCACCAACACCTCTGCAGGTGAGGGGCAATGGCACTGTGGGGCAACCGAACCCCCACATGGCACCCCACAGCCCTTGCACTGGGATGGTGCATGGTGGGGACCATGGGGATGGGCACCCCACAGTGACCCACTGCCCGCAGCGCCGGCATGCGGCCCCTCTGCCTTCACGTGCGGCAGTGGAGAGTGCGCACCGCGGGGCTGGCTGTGCGACGGCGAGGCCGACTGCCGCGATGGCAGCGATGAACTGGGCTGTGCTGGCAGCTGTGAGCCCGGGCATTTCCCCTGTGCCCACGGCACCGACTGTGTCCCCTATGGACACCTCTGCGATGGTGTTCCACAGTGCCACGACCGCTCTGATGAGAGCGAGGACCGCTGCGGTGAGTCAATGAATCTGGGACCCCCAGTGCCCGCTCCCCAGTGACACCTAGTGTAGGGGGACACCCCATGGTGGTGGTGTCCATGGCGGGGTCTCAGCTGATGGTGCCCCGGCACAGGCTCCACTGCCATCCCGCCGTGCCTGGGGCACTTTGCCTGCGATGGTGGCCTGTGCATCAACGTGTCGAGGGTCTGTGATGGGGCCGCTGACTGTCCCCAGGGCGAGGATGAGCTGCTCTGCGGTGAGGGCAGGGGGCTGGGTGTCGTGGATGGGGATGGACACCCCACCATGACCACCCCACTATGGACCGTCATCTTCGCAGGGAGCCGCGGCCTCGCCAGTGGGAGCAACAGGACGGGGGGTCCCTGTGCCGAATACACCTGCAGCGGGGGCGAATGTGTTGCCTTCCAGCAGGTATCTGGGTACAGGGACCCCCAACCCCTCTCTGGTGCCACCATTACCCCCCTCCCTGGCTCAGTACTGCCCTGGTGTTATAGGTGTGTGATGGCATTCCGGACTGCGGTGCCAGTGGGGATGACGAGCGGGACTGCGGCGAGTGGGGGCCATGGGGGCTGTGGAGCACCTGCACCCACTCCTGTGGGCCCGGCCTACAGCGCCGCACACGGGGCTGCCACCAGCACAGTCCTGGTGTGCTGCACCGGTGCCGCGGACAGGCTGCGGAGCAGCGGCAGTGCTTCTGCATGGCCTGATCCAGTGTGCTTTTTGCTGTTGGCAATGGGGGGCTGGCACCGGGGTGGGGGGGGGCGTGGTGGTAGCAGT
>WYDI02026402.1:19199-100491 GCA_009867235.2 Psittacus erithacus | reverse complement strand
TGGCGGTGTTCAAGGCCAGGTTGGACAGAGCCTTGGGTGGCATGGTTTAGTGTGAGGTGTCCCTGCCCATGGCAGGGAGGTTGGAACTTGATGATCTTAAGGTCCTTTCCAACCCTAACTATTCTATGATTTTATGATTATGGGCCTGCTTTGGCCCGTGGGCTACCAACCCATTGTCACCTCCAAATAGCCCCTTCGCCCCTCTGAGCTGTAGGACAGCCAGCTCCTGCTACAAGCCATGCTGTGCCGTTACCCAGATAAAGGGACCTGACAGTGGAAGGACCCGCTGTGACCAACATCCACACAGAGCAAGACAGGGCCATCCAGACACACACCACAGCCCTCACCAGCCACATCCTTGCATGAGTCTCCCAGACAGCTGCAAAGCTCCTTTCCTTCATAGCCAGGATGAATTAACATGACAAACCACAAGCAAGCAAAAAACTCTGTATCCCATTATCCATCTCCTAAACCATCCTGTCCTGCAGTATGGCATTCTTCACAGAGCAAAACAGCATTGGTTGCAGCACCAGTTTTCCAGTTCTGTTATTTATTTAGCATTTAAAGGCTGGTTTGCACGCTTTTTCCCTCTCTGCTTATCAGTCAAGGGATGTTTACACTGTGAAAGGCATCTGTTAAGACAACAGCATCTTTCTCCATAGTAATTTATTGTCCTCGAGAAAAGAGTGGGGCAGCTTAATATTTTGTTAATGAGTCTGTCAAACAGACTGTGATGGCTGGGGATAAAAAATACAAAATAAAAAATGGAGTTTATACTGAATCAATGAGAGTTCAGCTACTTTGTAGAATAGCATTTTTCCCACTGGGTGTTGATTAAGCTGTCTGACTTAATAGGTTTACCCCAGAAAAGAAAATATGTCTTCAATAAATAAATGGCCTAGATAAATACATTAATAACCAGTATGTACTGAAGGTTCTTCTGCTGATATTTATTATCCCTTTTTTCTCCTCTCTCAAGTTTACATAACTGTCTGAGAGCTAAAAAGCATTTAATTTTCTCCTAGCATATGGCTTTTAAGTAGGATTTACTCTAGAAAGTGGTTTCTGACATGTGGCTAATACAGTCCGTGTATGTCTCGGCTCTTTAATAGACTCTTGAACTGCAGCCTCATTTCCATGCTGCTAAAAACTCGGAAGCAAGCCTACTATCTCCTGCCTCTGCTATCAACCAGGTCCACACTAATTTGGCAGATTTGAAGAGCTCCTAATTACATTTTCCTCCCCATCACAATTCTCCATCCCCATCTTTGGAAAAGATGTAGGACAAGCGTACCCAGTCCCACAAGAATCTCATGTGCTCCTGCCAAGAGAAGCCCCATAGAGCATCTTGGGCACCTTTGGCACCTCCTGGATCCAGGTAGCACTTCCCAGCTCTTGAAAACATGCTTTTCTGCCAGAACAGAGCTCCATCCATGCTCCAAGCTCCCATGGTCATAGCAAGGCCAGGACCTCGGAAAGAAAGTTATCAGGATGCTAAAAATAAATGGTACAAAGGCTCTGTCCTGATTTTTTCTCCCATTATCCCATGCTTTGGCCTTCTCTCATTTTCCTGCTCAAAGACTCAATGGGAAGGAGATCTCTGAGCACAGACATGTAACGCCAAGTCAAGGGCTTTGCCTGTTCTGGGTTTAAGCAGGGTGGCTAGGAACCACCTTGAGGAGACAGCCGAGGATGAGCCCTGAGCCTTTCAGGCTCTGTGTCCATGTCAGTACATAGCTTCCAATGCATCAGTCTTAGGGCACAGCCTGCTCACCCTTCAGGGTTCTTCGTGTCCCTGCCCTCCCACCCTGGGTGTCTGGGACAGGACTGCCCCCTGGACATGTCCAACTGTGATGCTCACTACCAAGAGATCCTTGCAGGAAGCTTTCTCCTTTTTTTTTGCAATACAAACAAGCCGCTAATGAGCAATCACCTGGTAAAGTTACATGCTGCCAAAAAGCACCTTATCTGCTAAGCCCTCTCTGCCAGGACCCGAGACTTCCAGGCACGGATCTGCATGGGCTTTTCCTATAAAAGGCAGGTAGCATCATGGGCTGCTCTTTTCTCCTCTTGCAACAGTTTTCTCAGCAAATAACCTTCTCCCCTTCTGGATGAAGTGAACGCCTTTGTTAATTCTCCTGTCCAAGTCACATGCAAGGTCCCGCTGAATCCTATCAGCCACCTCCAGGGGTGACAAAGCTGTCTGGGGCTCATGCATCCTGCTGTCAAGCACAGCAAGCCAAGACATCCCATCTGGGGATGCTCATTAACACCCGACCATTCCCATCAGAGCAGCAATGACTGTAAGTCACGGCAAAAACAGAAACTCCCAAGAAGCGAGGAGTATCTCTCTGCTGCAACACTGATTAGTTCCCTGGGCTGATTCACTTGCTGTGGGGCATACAGGGGTCCCATATCACAGGGCTCTGAGAAGTGGCAGCCACTCCAGCAGGACTGAGCTGCCATTGATACAACTAAGTAGAATTACTTAAATATTCACAGTCTCCTTCCCCTATGGTATTTACTAGAAATTTACATTTCCACAAATACTTTGATTTCACCACATTTCCTTTCATTCTTCCCCCAGGGAAGGGCCACCAGGGGACCTTTCTTCTCTTTTGCTTTCCAGCAAAGTTTCAAGCCCTTCTGTTCCAATTTTGAGTGTTTCCTTTTTCCTCTTCCTCCCTCCGCTTTTCTTCAAAGAGAGAAAGCAGAGACAGCAGAGGAGAGATGAAGGAGAGCCTCTAAAAATACCAAAGTCCTTCCCCACCCCCAGAAATGCCACATAAAAGCCTTCTAGCGTTCCCGAGCATTTCAAGCTGATGAAGGGGCAGATCTCCGCAAAACTTCTAGGGCTAAATCCATTGCTTGAGAGCACTCACAAAACCCCTTTCCTCGTCTATGCCCCGCTTTGCCCCACACCCCGGCGCGGCTGCTCTCCTCCAAACAGGTTGCTCCCTTCCCCGCGCTCTCCAGGGTCCCCACTTTTGCTGCAGGCAGTGCGTGAAGGCGCCCACGCTGCGCTGGCAGCCGGGCTGGCTGGCACTGTGCTCTTGCTGCCGAGCCAGCTGGCCACGGCACGGGTAAGCTTCTGCTGCTCGGGCAGCTGCCGGGATTTTGGCTACCGAGCTGACCAGGCAGCAGGGGCTGCTCTCCGCGGCTGGCAGCCCTGGTTCTGCCGGCAGCCTGTCGGCCAGATGCCGGGCAGATCTGCGCTACAGTAACAACAGTAATTAATAACAATAACATGCCTGCAAACCACGATGACAGCAGGCACTAATCTTTCATAATACTTTTAAGGCAGGAAGAGGAGAATCCTGCCATACAAGCCCTGCTGTATATCAGCTTGGAGCCAGTACTTAGAGGAGGCAGAAGACCTCTTAAATGCCACACAAATTTGTTTTTCATTGAGCCAGGTTCTATCAAAACCTTCCGTCCTTATGCTGTCACTGAATTCACTTTGTCCCAGCCTGCGTCTATAGGATTAGGCTGAAGACCTGCACCTCCTGCATCCCCAGCTCTTCACCCCGGCACCAGCCCAATTTAAACCAGTTTGGCCCCCACTATGAGAAAGAAATCTCTTGCCCCACACAATAGCTGATAGGGCAGAGTCCTGTAGAAGGTGGGCAGCCACATCCAGACTGTCTCAGAAGGAAGGAACAACTTAGGAAATCCAGAAACTGCTGCTCCCTGCCTCTGTTTCTCTGGAAACAACTTGGAAGAGGGAGGGAGGGCTCCTCACATCTGCTTGCGCTAACCCGACCCTCCTTCCAGAGGCACAGAGACCACACTTATCATACTTTAATTCACAGCTCTCTGCCTCGGTTTCCCCATCTGTGACAGAGGGCTTAGATAATCACCTGCTGGTCCGAGGATAAATTGGGAAGTTTTCACAGCTGTAGACATTCAGTGGGTACTTAGACGCTCTGGCATGTTTTTATGAAGTGAGTGAAGGGGCAGAGGTGCTTCAACACAGGCATCACAGAAACAAGAGATGCTATTTAAAAAGTGCTGTTGCATTGTTTGCTGAACCCCGCAAGAAGTGGCTATGGAAGGTCCTCTTGAGATGTTAGAGCTGACGGGCCCCTTCACCCTACCATGTCTCAGGTTATGGGACCTTCTCGCACAACAGTCAGAGTAGTTCAGTGGCTGGGTGTGCTCTGCCAGTGAAATCACCCAATTACACTAATGAAGTGTGCAAGTTCCCCAGAGGGGTCTGGAGATGTGACACATCATTTGAAAAGGATTTTAATTGGCCTGGGAGGCTGTGGGGTGCTGGAGGTGCATACCAGCCAGTGGAGGCTCTCCGGGGTCCTGCTCCTGTCTTGGTACTGAGGACTGGCAGGACTTCGCACACCAGCTACTGTTGTGTGGTCAATAGATGTTGGATGACCTTGATAAGGACATAGAGCAGACTGTAGCCAGCACGTCCAGTCACACTGCCAGGACTCCTAGATGAGCCTGACTGTGAGTTGGGCTTTCCATTGCCCTGAGGACTGCGGCTCTTTGTGCTCCCATGCACCAAAGCACCAAAGCTGAGCACCCATGGAAAATTGCTCTACAGACAGTCCTCCAGACACAGATGATGAAGCCAAACCTTGATCATGCAAGGCTGGGACTGCCCTTTGAGCTCTCTAAGCCCTTGTGAAGGCAAAGTGGGGCTTCACAAGGGTGATACTATGATAGTGACACAGAGGAGAGGTCTCCCTCACAGATAATGCAAAAGCCTCCCCTGGTACCTTCTGCAGGGCAGGGATGCTCACTCAGCACTTTTTCCCCCAGGCTGGTACCTCTGAACAGGTGTAGATTCCCATCCCTCCTCCTCGGCTGTGAGCCATGATCAGCTGTCCCATCACATTTCTCTTCCCAAATGCTACCCTCTTCCCCTGTCCTCTGCCTCCCAGACTACTTCTTCATCCCACACAAGAGCCAGTGGGGATGGGGGCAGCATCATCCCCCATCCAGGGAAGGGAGAAGCAAGAAGCCCGTCTGCTTCCCACCAACCTGGCCTGGGAGTCAATAGTAGTGGCAAGATAAGGTGGGAGCAGGACATGTAAGATGTGTAGGGGTAGAGGATGAATGCAAGGCAGCAGCTCCTGGCTCTGTCATGCCCAACCTCCCTGCTTGCCCCTGTGCTCAGAACACTGCTGGGAACTGGCTTGTAACCACATGCCCCCATGTGAACATTCCAAGGTGTTTCTTTCATTTACAGCATGATAGCTCCTGCCATGCTGGCATGCAATATCCTGTTCAGAGACTGTTAGATATAATCCAAGGTAACCCTTTTGTGTTTGATTTACCAGAAAGGCGACCTTGGGAGAAGGAGTGTAAAATTTGCTGAAGAAAAGATGTTTCTCTCCTGATAAGGACCATGAGGTCCTGCTCTGGGAGCTCCCACTGCATTACCAACCCCAGCACACCTACGTTCTGGGTTTTGGGGCCTGAGTGACTCTTGTTCCCCTGCATGGATGGCACAGGCACGATGCAGAGTCCCCA
Organism: Psittacus erithacus; assembly: GCA_009867235.2. Taxonomy (NCBI): domain Eukaryota; kingdom Metazoa; phylum Chordata; class Aves; order Psittaciformes; family Psittacidae; genus Psittacus; species Psittacus erithacus. The sequence goes on along the minus strand of WYDI02026402.1, from coordinate 94,995 downwards.
GAGTGGCCATGTCCATGTCACCACAGGGTTGGACAAGCCTAGCTTCCTGCCCGGGTTCTCCTAGAAAGGACTTAGTGGAAGTGCCAAGCCCTACACACATTTCCTTGTGTCCCTTTGCAGCCACTGAGCCTGGTTGCAGAGTCTGAAGTACTGCAAGAAGTGATAACAAAAACTAGGGAAAAAATAGGCTCGAAAAAGCTTCTGATTAATGTGCATTTAACGAGATCTTCACTGACATCTGAGCTGTGTACCAGCTCAAGGGGGAATAGCACAAATCTCTACTGCTTGGGCCAAAGGATCAGCTCCAATCACCTCACAGCATTTTTTTTTGCACCTGATGACATGATTCATGCCTAGGATGGGCAAAGATGTGCTTTTTTTGCAGGTGTTACAGTAGTGGGCATGTGTGAGTGCTTCCCATCCCTGGCAGTGTTCAAGGCCAGGTTGGATGGGGCTTTGAGCAATCTGGTCTAGTGGAAGGTGTCCTTGCCCATGGCAGAAAGGTTGGAACTAGAGGATCTCTAAGGTCCCTTCCAACTCAAGCTATCCTATGATGAAATATGAGGGTGGATGTGTGGGTTGGTGTGTTTGTGCAAACTTAGTGTTCTTGCATCAGTGCATAGATAACTACAAGGTTCAGTGCGGATGAATGGACTCATGGACAGATGGATTTACTAAATAGCAAAATAAGCCAAATCCTCAGAAACAAGATATTTGAAAACTCTTGGTAGTGTCCGATCTGAACTCACTGTGACTGTCTGCTTTGTCGATCTCAAACTCAGAGAAAAGGGAAAAGCTTTTATAAATCTCCTTCATCATGCTAAAGGGGTAAACAAATGGTATCACCTGCTCTTCTGACTTGAGGTGAACTTGTCCATCAGATGATTAGAAATATGAAAGCAACAGGAGCTTTAGAAAGAAATCTCATTATCTATCAATCAGCTTTGAATTTGTATTCTGTGTTAATCCAAGTTTCAACCTAGAGAAAAGCAGCCTTTCATTGTAGGAGGATTTTTGATGTGTGACTGATACTTTATAGCACTGCAGAAAGTGACCAATCTGGAGGGGAGGATGAGTATTATTCTTCCTGATGGGAAAATTATTAATAGAGCTGGGGAATTGTTCCCCTTATCTTTATTTCAGGCACAGAACCATTGCATCATTCACTAAGTTTAGTGGTGTAATCCCCCTCCACATCTGCAAGACTAACACAGACTTTCTCCAAAAAGGCTGTAGGCAAGATTAGGAAAGCTTAACAATATATGAATATAGAGGTATATATAAAAAAATGTATAAGTGTATAAAATTATTCATACTTTAAGTGTAGGTAGAATTTACCCATTCCTTCTAGAACGAAGCACTGAAAGAAATACAGAGCATGACACGCTCATCATCATAATTAACATTTTCTACAATAGCTTGAAGGAAATAAACCCAATTCAGTTTCTTTGGGCTTTTGTTCTTGCTTTCAAAAGTAACTCTTGCTGTCTTAAGAAAAGCCTACAGATGAGACAGAGGCAGAAACTGCTTATTCAAAATGTTCCTTATTATGGAAATGTTTGACTGCCCTTTTGGGATTGTTTCAGAGGAATTAGGCACACAAGACTGGAAGGGAAGAAAAGGGTCTTCAAGCTGCACCTCCAGTAATCACAGCCCCGGGCAGCCATGTGATTCAGAAATGCCCCCAGAGCATCTCGTCCACACCCCACACACACAACACCCAAAAATCTCATGAGATGTTGGAACTGTGCCAGAAACAAAACCAGAACTATCAGATGTCTCAGGGAAAGGGGAGGAGAGGTAGCAAATGTTTCACTAAATGACTGAAATGGCAGAGGGTTTGCTTGGGGAAATTCAGAGATCAGGACATGAGGCTGAGACGCTGGACCTCTGTATACACAGCTGCCATAGGCCATAAGATTTTGCTCAGCTGCTCTGCGCTGAGCCCACTTATATTTGACAGGGTTTTGCTGTAGCAGGACCTGCATCCTGGGTCAGAAAGTGCTGGGGGATGGAGAAGGCACAATGCTCCTTGGCTGCCTGTTCCAGGTATAAGCCACTTTGTTAAAAACGTGTGACTCATCCAATGGGCCTTCACACCCCAGCTACTTGATTCTCAGTCTCTTTTCCATCTGCCCACAAAGACTTCCAGCATTTACTGCTTCTCCCCTTTTCCCTGCAATCAGCTCACCCCCCAGGCTGCTGGGCAATGAGATGTGCAGAGGTCTTGCTGAAATATGGCTTTTGCCATCTGTGTCATCCAAGCAACAGATGGACACACTAAATAGAGGTCCTGAGCAAAGGCCCGTTCAAGCCCTGGATTTTGATGAGCTATCAAACCCATTAGCAGGGCCAGCTCTATGCACAAGCAAATTAAGTCATTGCTAAGCCAAAACACTGATGAGAATAGCGTAAAAGCTGAGGACCCATTGCTTCCTTTGGCAAGAACAGCACTTTACAGAGTCAGATTCATTGTGACTACTGCCAGGAGGATGGTCAAACTGAGGCCATGGTGGCTCCATACATAGGGGAGAAGTGGCTTCATACAGCAGCTTCAGAGAGAAAAGCTGTGCTCTCTCTCCTGGCTTTTACCTTCACATGTCCCCTCCCATTCCCACAGCAAGGGTGGCCCAAATCCAGGTTCTCATCAAGAGTCATGATCTTGTCTTAGCCTACAGAAGTAAGGCCTGAAAGTCCAAAAGGAATTCAATTAGCAGAAATAACAGCTTCAGTGATGAAGGTCCATGGCATCACTGACAAGGACTGATTGAATGTCAATCAATGCGAGTATGCCTCAGTTCTGGGACTGTGTCACAGTCCTATAAATATGACTGTGTGACCGAAACTTCTGACTGCAGGAGGAGTCAGTAAAGGCTGTGGGAGCCTGCTGTAAAACTTTCAGCCCACGGAGCAGGAAGCTTATAAGCAAGGGAACATGGCTCTTCCACTCACCCTTTGTGCAAGGACACTGACTCATGAGTAGCTTCATCCACCATGCTTTTCATCAACTACACCTCATCATCTGCTCTTCCTGCAGCCTGGAACACCCCTTTTGCGTTGCTCCCCCTCCCTCCACAGACCCCTGCATTTCTCTTCTGCAGTCATGCCCCAGCTGGAAACATGCATTTTTATACTCTTGACTCAACAGAGCCAGTGGCAGGGTGGAGGGGCAAATGAGCTTCCGTTCTGCCTTGCACATTAGCAACAAAACATTACTGACTGCGTCCTGATTGCAAACACTTTATTCTTGGTGACAGCATGGTAGAGGCACAAAGGATACAGCTGGATTTGCAGAGCCCGAGATGAGCTCTGCAGAACTGATAATTAGAAGAAATCATCTTTTTGACTTGTGAGCTGAGCACATTTGAACTGGGATCAGTGAGGGGGAATAAATATGAAAACCAATTATGTCATTTGAACCAAGTCACTTCCCTGATTATAATCACCTCCCTGTATGGGCATAAAAAAGGTGAAAAAATGTCCATGTCAAGTTATTAAGCGAATTAGGGTGACCAGACTGCACTTAATGACTCTGTCGCTAGTAGAATTTCAGTGAAGTTGTCTGATGGGATTCTGAAGTCAGACGTGCACTGAGAGGGATAATTGGAGCATCCAGATGAGGATTTATGGTACCATTGCAGTAGAGGACTCAGAGTAGGTTATACAGCACTTCTACAGCAGGAATCTTACTGCTGGCAGTGGGTGTAGTAACAGCAGCGAAGCCTGGGTATGTTCTGCAGGGCAGTGTCTTGCCAGAAGGTTTCGCTGTGATGAAATCCAGAGTTAGACAGCCTGATGGCAGTCCAGCACCACTCATGGCATCCCAGCAATGACTCCTTGATTACAGCAAACAGAAGAAATGAGGACTGCACTCAGAAAAAAGTCAGGTAAATGCTGCATGAAACAAGCAATTGCAATCTCCTCATGAACGTGCCTGAGATTCAGCAAGGTCAAAGATCCACAGACACAATCTCTGAAAGCAGAGAGGATCCCAAAGAATGCATCTAAAACCCACTTCTCACCAGTCTGAGGCTAGATCTGTGACATGTTGAGCATCCACAAAGAGGCACCCAGTTTCTTCCCTAGAAACACATTCAGATTTCTTCTCTGCCTGGTCTAAATTCACCAACATTAAATCAAGAATATGCCTATGCTGCCACTGTGCTCCAGGCAAAGGGCAAACCCTGCCAGCAGCCTTCAGTCCTTCTACCAGGTTCCAGCACCCATCTCATAATCGTAACCCTCTGGAAAGCCTTGAGATGAGACAAAAAGCTTAAGAGCTTTTTGCTGGCTTTTGCCGTGCATCCAGGAACCAAGCCTGTGCTTAGGAGCTTGCTGAACAGTGTTTACACACTTACATCCACTAAGCTTCAGCAGCTTTGCTACCTCTCCGTGGAGATGTTTTTAAAAACAGGTTTTTGATCCTTTGTTAGCTATCCACTGGAGGTCTCGTGGAATCTAAATTAATACCATTAGGAGACCTTTAATCTGCAGTGTTTCCAGTAAAACCAGATGGTGTCTCTTGAGCACACAGGCTCATTCACTGAAGACTCTCCCGACACGCTTATCCTCCACCCTGGAGCTCAGAAAATGAGCCAGGCACTCAGCAAGCTGGAATTGGCTGGGTTTCCCTGCCCTCAGAAGGGAAAAGCCTGTCTGTGCCAGCCAAGGGTCTGAACCAGTATTTGCTCACAGCAAGGAAACCAAGGAATTTGGACTGCTCTTCCTAGCAGAGTGCCAGGAGCATCGAAGAACCTAAAATGCTGTCCTCTGTCAAAACAATTTGGGAAGGCACAAATACTTGTGTCTGTCAAATTGTTTAACCTCCCTGGCTTAAGCTGCCTGTCCAGCTTTGAAACCTAACTAGATTGTCTCCAAACCGCTTGTAACTTTGTCTTATGCTTTTGTTAAGATGAGGAGGATTATTTGAAGCTTTTGTTCTTTACAAACCCCCTTGTGCAAAGGCAAAGGTGGTGCTTTAGATGAAATCTTCATCCTGGGATTCTCAGATTAGAGATGCAGTCCTTTCCCACAGAGGACTTAATGTCATTGGATGTTGAAAACTGGTACTGCATCATTTAGGGGATCCATAATGCCCTAGTTCCCATGATTGCTGCTTTATTTCCTCTGAGTCCAAGAAGCTGTGGCTCTTCAGCCCTGCAGAAGGAGACAGAAATCCTCATTCTTAATGCTAGAAGCATAAAAATAAGCAAACTTTCACTTAAAATGGAGGACAGGAAACAAATTCCCTCTTACTGCTTACAGAAGTTGGCTCCTCTGAAAGCCTTTGTTTAGCAGCATCACTTGCTCTGATTTTAACTTATTTTAATGGCTGGCAATCAGCACCACTTAGCTAAAACATATATAAATCCTAGTGTTGAATCCCTGTAAGCTAAACTCCCCTGGGAAAAGCATGACCAGGTGTCCCCTAAGAAGAACATCTGAGGGGGGCCCCCAGGATATTTTTTGGGTGGTGCACAGATGTACAGGCCTACTGAAGACACGCAGCAAGGATATCTGCTGGGGGTCCCTCCCAGACCAAGCGCTTTAGAAAGCAACTGGCTCCACTCATGTGCTCTGCCCAAGGAGCAGGGCACAGCAGCAATACACATCCATACTGTATGCATCCTCAAACCCTCTAAGACCGAGGAACTGAGTGTTCTGTATGGAGGGACAGATAAGGATTTATACCTGCAAAAATGTCGGCTACTAGGAATTGCAGATGTGGTTTAGCGGAGCAGGACATCTCCAGAGGAACACTCGGACCCAGAAGCAAGGCACAAAGCTCTGTTCCCATAGAGCAGGTACTGCGATGAGTCATTTCCTTGCTAAGTTTTTCCCAAGCATTGATCAGAAGAGGGAAAAATGCCCCTTTTGTCAATGGGATACCCAATTGGGAGCTGTGCCAGTTTTGCTATGGTCTCAGGGGAGTTTCTTATCATTGGTGAGTGCCTGAGATATTTAAATACCTTTCTGAAGTTGAGTCTTCATTTACCTGGGTTTCCAGTCTCTGTCTTTTGTATAGTCTTTTCAGGCTGTAAATGCTTTTTAGCAAGAAGTCTCTTTTGTTATGTACAGCACCTAGCACCACAAAGCCCAATTGATATTGTTATTAAAAGCCTTGCTATGTACCACCAAGGGCAAAGGTGGATGCCGAATCAAAGCAGTTCTCATTAGCAAGCCAGACAGGGATGCCAGAGGAACTGCCATGCTTCGTGACATGCTGCGTATGCACCCAAGAAGTCATATGCTCCTTTCAAAGCTGCCTGACATTCCCCTGTGATCTCCTTGCATGATGCTAACAGGGCCAGCAGGGAAGCGATGTCTGACGGGCACAGCCTTTGATTGCTATTGTAACATAGAGAATATTAGCAGAATTGGGCACTAAATCCATCTCTTAGTGCCTGTCATGCCTGTATTACTCATAATTTTCATGTTGCGGTAGCAGAGCCTCCCCTCCTAGGTAATCTTATTGGCAAGTTGTGGTGACTTTGGCTTAGTCTTTGGGAAGTTGTTCTGGGGAGTGTAAAGTGGAACATCCCATAAGCAATTAGCAGGAGGAACACGTGCACTGCAGATGGTTAATCTGCCTGCTTTCATATGAACAAAAGAGAAGTCCCTTGAATGAAAGGAAACGGGTAACTTTAATGCAAGCTACAGTAAATGCAAATTAACTCCACAAATAAAGAAGCTTTTCTTCTTGGAGCCAAGAAAACATTTCTCGAAGTCTGTATTTTAGATATACAATAATCCTTTCTATACCTCAGAAAGCCATCCCTGCTGTGAGCAGTGTGATATCTTCCTTGCAGACTGTAATCAGTCCATCACCAGCACTCAAGGATGAATATTAATGTTTGATTGTTCTCTCTGTGTTCTGGCACGTCCAGTTGCGGGGCTGGAACCACACTGACTTCCACTGCAGCCTGCAACCTGCCCAGCCTCAGGTTTAGTCTGGAGTCCAAAAAAGTGCCTCACACCAAGCACTGGGGTATCCAAAGATCTCAATATGGATCTGCTGCCCTTCTCAGCACCAGGATGTATCAGATTTTTAATTCGCTGATCCATGATGCTGCTAAGACCCTGTATCTGTCTATTCAGCTTGTCCCAGGGAGCTCATCCCTTGATAAGGATGCTAGAGCTGAGCAGGGCTGTGCACCCCTTTAAGGACACTCATCCTTCTCCAGCTGCTCCAGGACAGTCTGGGAGCCAGGCAAAGGAAACAGCTTTAATCTGATGGAGGCATAGAGCTGAGACAAAGATAAAGTCTGGGGAGAAGAAGGCCCTTCTTCAGGCAAGGGAGTCTATGCCAGTTAGGATAACCACTGCTGCCTTCTCTCACCACATCAGTGTTGAGGCAGAAAGGTGCCTGAGTTTAATACTCTTGGGCTGGGATCAAATTTTCATAAGCAGGGCAAAAGATGAGGGAGACAGCAGCCCGCAGTTGCTGGGTGAGACAGGTCTGTGCTTATGGTGCAGCTGGAGTCACTGCTAATGGCCTGGCTACTGCAGATGCAGAAGAGAGAGGAGCCAGATGGAGATGACAGGCTGGGCCAGGTCAGGTGGCCAGAGTCTGGGGAAGCATTGCCTGAAGATAAATATGACCAAGCATTCAGGGTGATGCCTCAACCTCAAAACTACCCAGCACAAAGTCCCATAGGAGTAACCCCATTCTCCCTCAGCATCCACTGGGGCAGGTCTCACCAGCATCATGAGCCTTAGCACTGCTGGTCCCACCTCCACCCAGCAAAAAAAAGACAACAGCCACTTCAGATAACACAGGGGACAATTTGCAACACCAATTCCAGTGAAGGCTGAGATGGTCTCAGGGCCTCGCTCTTTCCACTTGGAGTTCATGAAAGGGACACGAAATTCAAAGCAGTCAGGCTTCTCAGTCCATTCCAGCATGACAGGTTTGTAAGTCAGTGAAGCTGATGGCATTTGAGGGGATTTGGTTGCAGATAGATCAAAGAAAATCCATCCCAGGAGACAGCATTTGCAATGAGAAGCGGAATCTGTGTGAGACAGGGAGGAGGGATCACAGTGGGGATAGAGGAAAGGACACAAAGCAGAAGATTATTTGATTTCCTTCTCCTTCAGGCTCTTTATTAACACCCTGCCAGATCCCTCTCCCTGGCTGTTGCAGTGATGGTGGGGGCCAGGCTAAATGTGATGGCAGTTGGGTGCAAATCAAGGGCAAGAGAGACTAAGGCATCTACATGTTCCACACCCCTCATGACAGCCCTGAGAGCAGAGGAGAGATAAAGGAAACATGCCAGGGAAGGGGAGGGAATAAAGGACCCGTAACAGCTCCTGTTTCTCGTGCCTCATCCCAGTGACCTGCTGCAAATACAACCCTGAGAGGTGCTAACAGGAGAAGCTGAAATATCCTGGTCAATCCACACCTGCTTTTATCTGTGCATTATCTACTGGCAACATGGCTCTGCCAGTCCAGCAGCTGCTTGCCTTCAAGGCTTGCCTGCAAGGTGGCACTCATGGCCTGATCTTCAGCAGGTCACACAGGCAGGGAAGGAGACGAAAGCAGCTGTGGCTGGTACTGGGGTTTAAGTCTATCCTGGTGCTATAGAAAAGGGGATCTTGCAGTATGGAAAAGAGCCAAGTTTCAGCTCTCAGATGGGGAGCTATTGCCATGATGCTGTCAGAGCTGCTGCTTCTCCGTTGGCTTTCTAAAGAGATGGGGCTTATATGGACCTCCTGAATGTAGGAGCACCATGCAGATTGATACAGAGAATACACACATATGTGCACACAGATGCCTACACAGAGACACAGAGCCAAGCTGGGATGCACCTTGGCTCTCTGGGGGCCAGAGAGTGAAATCATGAGAGATGGAGGCACAGGAAAGATGGCTCTGCAGGTTGATATAGGCTCTTAGGCAGCTCTAAGTCATTTCCAAAATAAAGACACACATAACCAAGTGAAATAAAGTAAGGGCTGAGGGAGACAATAAGGAGATGGGGTAATTCCTCACTCTCCTTGAGGTGCCTCGGTGGGTGGGCAACTGAGCAAGCGCCTGGAAGCCTCTGCTCCGTCAGGGGCACGGGAAGTTACAGCAACACCAGCGAGACAGGCCCTGGAGTATTAGTGCTAATGGCCATCTCAACCAAATTAATTCAAACTGCATTCAGTCGACCATTAAAACATTGTTGGTGGTAGCGCTTCCCCATCCGCTCACATTTTCGTGAAGTAATTAAAGCCATTAGAATGTAAACCAACTTTTTTTGGCTTGAAAAGGACCGACAGCAGGAAGGAAAGAGGGAAGCTGAGCCATAGCTCAACTAATTCAGCTAATATTCCTGTTATCTCCATATATGCTAATCAGTTCCCCTTCTCCAACCATTTCCGTATTGTTACATAGTCTTGTATCCTCTGCAAAGGTGCCTACACCTCCATGCAGTGACACCCCCTGACCCCCGCTCAGCATCCATCTCAGGGAGGATGCAGGCAACTGTGTTTCCATCCCACCAACCCTCACCCTTCAGGTGTTCACATTCCTGCATGTGAGTCTGTTCTCTCCCTCATCATGAATGTATAGGAGGAGTAGAAAGAGCAAACAGGGTTTGTGCTGGAAGGAAAGAACTCCCTCCATGAATCCCTAAACATATGGAGATAAGCAAGAAATTCGAGGTAACCACACTGTCCTGGGAAGTCATTTTATAACTGATAAACCCTTCCCATGATGTTCAGCAAGGTGAGTCTCCACCAGTGATGGAGCTACTGGTGCAGAGTCTTTATTGATTAGGCAATCAAAAGGAAATGGCATTGCTGATGGCAGATGGCCAGAGAAAGTGCCTGGGGCTTAATTAGTTGCCCTTTGCCCACTGCTGGCTTGCCAGAGGGCAGGAACGGCTTGGGGCCAACAGAATCTGTGGTGAGGATGGCTCTGTGACAACTCCAGTGATTAGAAAGAAATGGGCTATAAAGTGGAAAATGAGATGCCCAGCAAGGTGATGAGGTATGCTGGGGAGGTAAAAAATGTCTTAACAATGCCAGGGAGGTGGAAATCCTGCTGGATCCTGCCTGCAGGGTTGGCTCTTCCTAAGGACACTTTTCCAGACTATCTTGGTTAGGCAAGAATGGAAAAGCTCTCCTGACTAGATGCAGCAGCAACTGGCCTGCTGCTTATACAGCTTCTTCCCCTCTTCCCTCCCACCTCATCCATGCTGAACTGCCCCTGTGGAATGGCTGGTTTCTTGGGTCACACCAAGGACCTGGCAGCAAAAGCCATTCCTCTGCCCACACCAAGCCTTAATGCTGCCCCCAAGCATCCCTACCAGTATGATGGAGAGACAGCAATAGCAGGCAGGAGAAGTAAAATATCCCTGGAGTGAGTCTGCAGTCAGACACAAAACAGGATGGAACAGCACCCCATACCACTGCTTTCACAGCTTTCCCAGCCTGGTCCAGGCCAGGCCCCAAGGAAGACAGGACTGATGTCAAGTCTAGGGCATCCTTTACACAGTCCTAGGATGTCATCAGCCCACTTGGACAGCAAACAAAAAACTCCATTCAGGAAGCTAAGGAGCAAATTTACCTCTGGGGTTACTGAGGCAGTAGGTACAGGTACAGGAAGTACATTGGTAATGATTCCTGGGAAGCAAGGGGTGCCCACAGAGGCATCTTCAAACTGGGGTCCCCACCAGCAGCTGCTTTTGTGCACAAGCTGCAGAGATCTTGGAGTAAGAAGCACTGGGAAGCAGCAGGAAGAGGAAGGAGCTGCATTTATCTGGCAGCTCTTTGTAGCAAGGCTCCACTCAGGGCTGCCCAAATTCCCCAGTGCAATCTCGCTGCTTCTCTCACAAAGTGCTCCTCTGAGAGCGAGGAGGACAGCACAATGCATCAATCACCCTGGGCATTCATCCCACCTGGGCCTCTCAGTGTGATGTGGGGAGTGATGCTTTCAATCAGGCAACATTACAAATAAGAGAGATTCACTCTTCCATTGGCATCAGCAAAAAAGATAGAAAGAGAAGATGCCAATTGAACCCAAGGGGCTAAATAGCGCCTTTCACTCAGTTTTCTATGGGCTCCCAAAACTATGGGAGAAAATTGAAATCTGTCTCCTTGTGTCTCCTTTTATTTCTTTTTTTCTTTTTTAATTAATAATTCCTGGTATGCAAGGCCTTGTGCTGGGGCTCGTATTGTGGGTGATGAATCCTGAGTCAGGCGGCGGGGAGGTTTGTGTCCTATCAGAGTGTGCTTGCCGTGGTTTGGGATAATGTGCCTGCCGGCTTGTCAGGTGCTGATGGGGAGCAGGAGGGGTGGGGGGGCTGAATGCATTTTTGATTGCTATAATTGCCACAGATTGGATGCTTGAGAGGAGCTAATTAACGAGGAGGCTATGGGCGGATTATACTTGCAGAACAGAATCCCATGCAGATCCTTTCCCTTTGTGCCACATGTATGAGATCATTGGTAGGTGATTATGGCTGTGAATACGGTGCTAATTTACTTTGCACGTCTGACGAAAATCCTGTACATACTAAACAGCAGAGGCAACTCAAAGTGGCCCAGTTCATAGGGGCCTTGCTGTTAAATCACTGAACCCAGAGCTAAGCTCCTGAGGCCTCTTGCTTTCCCTAAGTAACTGCAGCTGAGTGACAGCTCTTCCCCCAGCCTCAGTTTCTCTTCCCTACCGAAGGGATAAGGCAAGCTTATCCTATGTATCTATGGATATTTGCAAAGTGTTGTGCACCCTGTCAGGGAAGATGCTGTAAAGGGAAGATCAGAAATATCATCCTGCCATGGGAGAAGCAAAAATAGCAGCCAGAAAGCTGTGCACTTGGTAAAAATACACGTCTTTGTGAGCACTCTTGCTCTCAGAAGAAAGGACTCTAAGCAGCAGAGCCAGCTGTCTCTGCAGCCTCAGGATTAGAGAGAACTGCCAAGCAGAATTAGCTCTGCCATCCTCGTCCTGCTGCTGTGATGTTGTCTCACCAACGTATCTCCTATGTTCTCCCAGGCTTACCTCTGGTCAAGGGCCCTAAGTGGAAAGAAGCAAAGATTTCTCTTTAAATGTAGCTTTTATCCTGCTGGAGACACTTGGGCTGGCATTTGACAAAGCCTCTGACTTCAGGGCAAGGCTGCACTTGTTTTTGTGTCTGATTGCTGGGCATTCCTGGTGACTGAAACTGAGAAGCTGCCCTATAGCTACTCTGACAACATACAGCTGGAACATCACTGGCCAAGCAGGGAAAAGAGTTACTGTTTGCAGAGACTGAGCATTCATCCACCCATCCACATCCATCCACCTATCCTTCCCTCCAACCCTGAAGATTTTAGGAATCGGTTAGACTACGGTATATCCCTGTCTTGATTTGGAGAGCTGAAGAAGGGTTTGCCCAGGGTCCTTTCACTGATGTGTGTGCCAGTGGGAGTTAGGCTGGACAAGACTGGAGAGCTTTGGCTTTTCCAAGCATGGCAGAAGTTTCCCAGCAGGAATACTTTGCTGGGAGTCAGGCAGTTTGATTATGTACTACTAGAGTATTTTAGAAAGTTGCAGTATTCCTCACAAATAAATCACATCTTTCTATTCAAAAATGGAAGTGACATTTACAGTTTTGGTCAGAACATTTATAGTATTGGGTAATTTTCACTCAAAATGTTTTCCGCACTTTTCAATTGATTTTCTCTTTTAGTGTGCAGGGGAGGGAGTGTTTTGGCTTGGGTGTTTTGTTGGGGTTTTTTTCATTAAAGTCACCATTTTCAGAGGAAAAGAAACAAAAGCATTTTCCAATGCTTTCTAAACTAAAGACAGCATTTCGGACTCCAAATTATACACAGGGAGTTGATCTATGGAAAGAAAACGTCTGTTTTACCATGGACATTTTCTGATTACTGTTACTGTTTCAAGAATGGCCCCCCATTGATACAAAAATGAAACACTGGGGAGTGGACAGGGTGGAAGGCAGGGATCAAAGCCAACAACATGGGGTCACCTTCAAAGACAATGTGATGGTAAGCTCAGCAGGACGAGGGTGATGGGAAGAGAGAGGACGCGTAAGAGGATGTCGTAAGGGGGTTGGTCTTTCTTAATCTTTCACATTGAAATATTGGCATGATTTGCCCTAATATCTAAGTAAAATATGTATCTCTGGCGCTGAGGAGAGACAGGTTGTCACAGATGTGGAACAAGCCAGGTAGAGATACTGGTGGTGCACATTGCTAAAGAAACTGCATTAGCTTATTAGCATTTGGGCTGGTGCCTTATCTCAGGCTGACTTCTGAATTAAAAGTAATCCCCGATACTCTCCTTCTCCTGCAGCGGTTTGTTATTTTATTATTAGGATTGACTTTTGTCCTGTTGAGCTCTGCCTTTTCCTGCTGAGTGGCCAGAGAGGCCAAGTCCTCAGCCGGGAAGGGGAGGGGGCAGCCGCGAAGGCACAGCCTTGTCTCCCAAAAGCACCCGCGAGGAATGAGGTGCGGGGCTGGCTGATAAGGGATGGGAGGGGAGGAGAAGAAAGGCCCAATGACAAACCTGGCCTTGACAATGAAGCGCTATCCAGGCATGCAGGCTGGCAGCCTTGGAGTGTGCAGCACAGATAACAAAGTGCTTTGGTTAGCGACCACCTCCTTTGTGATGTCAGAATGCTGCTGTCCCTTCCATCACTTCCCAGCATCCTCATTCTGAGACATGGCTTCTGGGGGATGTTATAATGCCCCTCCAGCTCTGGGTCCCTCCCTCCAGCCACCCCGTAATGAGCAGACAGCATTCCTCCCTACTGACAGCCCTCCTCAGGCCAGTTCTGGGATCTACAGAGGGCTTTTATCCCCCTCATCTTAAAAAAGAATAATACTGTAGAGCATTTATTGGTCAATAGGTAAAATTTATGGGCGAATGGGTTCTTTTATGACTGCAATGATCATTAATGAAACTTCAGTGTCCCTATTGGGACCATGGAACAGAATAAATGACCTCTTGCTAGTCATTCTCTCCCTGGTTCCTAAGACTCTGCACCAGAAATGATACAACTTCATTTAAGAAGAATCAGATTAAAAACAGATTAAAGTAAAAGCACCTCATGCCCCTGCTTTGATTTAACTGTGATGAGAAACAGACCATGAAGTAACTTTATAATAGGAGGAAGCTCATTTAAATATTCCCCTCCCAACAGAAAGAGATTTAAGAATTAAATGAATGAGGAGATTTTGCTTTTAATGAGATTAGCCTTCTATAATAGCTCATTATGGACCACTCAAGAGGTTTGGAAGAAAAAAAAGTTATACAATGTACCTGGTAAACACTGCATTAGAAACCAGCATACACTGCCCCTTCACCATCAGTTTCAAAAACTGAAATTCAAACTAGTTTCTACTTACAAATCACTCATCTAAAGTGGCTGCAACTCCTCCAGATCCTCTCTGCAATTACATGGCTTTGTAAAGAAAGTGAAACAGAGACTTGAGATTTGCAAACCTTAATATATTTGCTAAAAATTCTCTCTTTTCCTGATGGAAAGACAGATTTTATTTTTGAGTGTCAGCTGTCTGGCAAGGCCATGTGATTTCATTTCGTGTTTCCGAATTTCAGCCCTACCAAAAATAAAGACTGGACAGAGCCATCCCTTCTGGGTTTGAAATGACAGCTCAATTCAGAAGCGTTACGGTGCTGTTAGACTGGAAGTTTCATGTCTGAACTTGAAGCATTTGGGCCACATAATAACACCACAGAAAGGACACATACACACTTATCATTTCATCCGTCTCTCATTGTGATTTATATTTAGTGTCAGGTTCTTTTGGATGAGCTGAAACTAATAATCAGAGCAGGCTTTTCTCACAAAGTGGGATTGAGCAGTTGCTTACCCCATTACAGTTGATGCGAGCAGGCAGTAAAGTAGACCAATAACACTCTTTGTTCACAAGTGCTTCCATGTGCTGCATGTTCACAACGATCGTCTTCCCCTTTTCGTTATCTCTCCACCTGCAGTGGTTGCTATGAACCAGCATTCTGCAGCCGGCAATACCAATATGCAGACATCTCAGCCCTGTGCTGCAGGATGGATCTTGCACCTTTTGCGCTGGGATCCTTACATCCCTTTCCCAGCCACTCTTTTGAAATACACAAAAGCTACAACAGGGAGAGAGTCTGCTCCCCAAAATCTGGCTACCTTGGAATTGAGCATGTTTTCCATGTGACCTAGCAGTCAGAGGGGAGAGAGGCATTTACAGAGGATGCTCTGCTGCACTCCCAGAAGGGTATTTAAGGCAGGTGGGACAATAAGTGCACCAGATGGCCACTTTATCCCATCATCTCCTACAGGACCAGCTCAGATCTGACTCCTTGTTGTTAGGGGCTGAAGAAGCTCAAGAGAGCTGAATCCTGCCTGGGATCTTCTGAGGTTTCATAAGGCACAGCCCAGTGCAACCACACTGAACACTAGAAAGCCCTGCTGTCTGTAACACAGAGGGGTCAGGCTGGGTGACCACAAGCCATGTCCCTGGGCAGCTGGTGCTCATAGCGAATGGCTAAAGCAGCTCACCAGGGCCATCAGTCTTTTAGTGCAAGGCATTTGTAAATGTGTCAGAGGCTGCTTAACCCAGCTGTTAGAGCTGCTCAGCCCTTTTCTGTCAAACCACTTGGCTTCGAAGAGAATTTTTAATTCCAGCTCCGTTTTGTTATCAGAACTAAAACCTGTTTCTAAAGCTGTTAGAATTGGCTTACTTCGATTTATAGTTCCTTTCTATGTTTGCAAAGGCAAACAGATGCTGTTTCCAAGCATCTCTGATGGCATTCCCTTGTAAATCTGTGCCAGTACCAGAACCAGGACAGAAAGTGAGAAGTGCCATTAATGAATCCAACATTTCATCCCTATCCACCAACCATGTGATGCTGTGTGCTCCCCATCAAGCTCACCAGGGCTTGGGAGACGCTTTTAGTCATGTATCAGATAAGAGGAGCTCAGCCTAACCGTTTTTGGCCTTGACTGCATACAAATAAGCTTTATGTTAATATTTGCAGATAGCTCCTCAGAGGAGAAAGGTAACTCCCAAGCCTCTCATCTTCTGGGGTTCTCCAGGAGATGGAGGGGGACAGATGCAGCCATCAGCTGCTAGCACAGTCCAGGGATGGGGGCAGAGGCAGGATCACAAATATTCAGGCTAATTCACCCATGGGGAAGCCAGAAGCCCTATGAGGTCCTAGCACCTCAGGGCACCCAGGAGGCATCCTGTGGGTGATCTCTTGAGCAGAGCTGGGCAGTGTGTTTTCGGTGAATTGAGAGGGCTGTTTTTGCTGAGCACCAGACTTCCAGGAGGGCTGGAGCTATTTGAGAATTCAGGTCAAATGCAGCAAGGAGCCTTGGTGGAGACGAAAGGAGGGCGCCTTGAGAGAGATGTCAAAACATTTTCTCTCTTTCTTCTTCCCCCCCTGTTGCAAAGTAATTTTTTCTTTTTTTTCTTCAGAAATCGCCCTAATTTTCTGGAGACACTAAAACAAAACACAGACAAAAAAATTTGTGTGCACAGGATCGAGGGGAAGATGGGGGCTGACTGAAACCCATATTTTCCTATTTTTGTTTTCACTTGGGGAGCACAGGGAGCTCAGGAAGGGGGGGGGCTGCTCTCATAAAGAGGAAAAAAATTCCTTTTTACCTCACCTAAATCATTCTCCACAGCAGACCCTTACCCTGCAACTTCATTAGTGAGCTAACAACTCCTCTAGAGCAGATAAGGATGGAGTAGCTGGGACAATGTCCCATCAAAGAGTCCTATTGCTAGGCCTCCAGGGTGTCCATACAGGCAGAGTTTGGAGGCTCCAGTTCATAAGTTTTTCAGGAAAAGAGAATGAATAGCCAAGTTCATTGCTGGGGTGGCGGTGCCCTGCTCCCCACAGAACCAGCTGCCTGGGGAGTGATGCCTCCGCAGTCCCCATCCCCACAGCATGGCAAGGGAGAGGCTTTCATTCTTCCCGTGCTGTCACCCTGGCACTATCTACCCCTGCTAGAGACTTGGAAATTAAAATAACAAACAAAGCAAGCAGCACTGCTTGCGGCGGCTGATGTACTGTAATGCTCTCAAACACAGGCAACCGCTGCCTCACGCTGAGCAGAGGGGACATGTTTGAAAAATGTCTCTTCCTCCGACAGCAGTTATTTCAACATTAGCTTTTGTTTTTACTTCAAATATGGCATTTACTTTCTCCCAGATCATAATCTCCTTAAGGAGAAGAGCAGAGGGCAGTGGGGAAAGACAGAACAATTGCATTTTTTAACACAGTCAAGGCTGGTGGGATTTAAATCATGGGAAAACAAACAGAATTTAACTGCCTGGCTGAAGTCACATTCGTGTCGTGGGCATTTATGCCAATCGTCACTAACAACAGGAAGAGATTAGATGTTGCAGAGAGCCTGAGTGCTGACTGGGCAGCAGGGGTTTACTCTGCCCATCAGTGTGTGATCTTTAGAGCAAGGCTAGGATGTGTGCATGAGCACGCTCATCCCTGTGTGTGCCAAGATGTGTGTGTTTGTGCTTGGTCCACGTGTTTAGTGGCCATCCCAGAAAGACCTTTACTGGGCAATCTTAATCTCACACCTTAATCCCACTTTGCACCTCTGATCTGATGAAGAAAGGGTAGCTCATCTTACTGGAACTGGCTGAGGGTGACTGCAAGATTAACTCTGAATACCAATGCAGGTGTATCTTAACTGTCCCCTCCAACAGAAGTACATACTGATTCTCCAGCTAACGGTGACTCTGAATAGAAAATGTAACGTACATGTGGAATCTTCTGTGGGTTGAATGGCATTTTATCTCGGATCTCAGAGCAAGCTTTTTGTCTAGCTGACAAATGCAAACACTGATCAGGGTATGCTATGTGTCGTATAGACAAAGAACTTCTGCTTCAGCAACCACCCCTTGATCCAGGTGAGCACACAGCATCCTTCAACATGTCTCTGTTGGCATGCTTCATCTGGTATGGGTCAAGACCTGGCTTACCCTTCCCCTGCAATGCAAATTTGCTAAGAGACATGCAAGTGAACCCATTTCTGCACAGAGGCAGCCTGGACACCTTTCAAGGTCCAATCCATGAAGTTTGGGCGGAGTGGATGTGGCTGGGACCAGGAACACAGCAGGCTTTAAATACCAACTGCTGGTATTTCACTTCCCTGAGCATCTCCCCTCAGCCAGTTGAGCAGAGTCCTAATGCATCAGTTCCACAGCAAACAGTTTCATTACCACTCCAGGAAAAAAAAAATGCATGCAGCCAGGACCACTGAATTGTTTCAA
This sequence comes from Psittacus erithacus, assembly GCA_009867235.2. Taxonomy (NCBI): domain Eukaryota; kingdom Metazoa; phylum Chordata; class Aves; order Psittaciformes; family Psittacidae; genus Psittacus; species Psittacus erithacus. The sequence continues at coordinate 76,749 of WYDI02026402.1, read as the reverse complement.
AGGATAAAATCTACTTAGAAATCCCCCTATTCCAATTCCCAAACCAACATGTCCATGTTAATAAAATAAAGTGCTTTCACCCAGAACAGCTCCAGCATGGGAAACAGTTTTAATGCACTGACCAAGAGGAAAAATTGACTTGCAAGAAGAAGAGCTCTGGTTCTGTCTCCTGGGCCTGGGCAAGGTCATGGCTTAACAACCTGTTTTAATCAAATTGCTTTTTTAAAAGCAGAAAGGAAAAAAACTCCCTGGTAAGTCTGACCCTTGGGCACCTCAAAGATAAAGGCACAAACTGTGTGACATACTGGCTTAGATGAAACGAAAAAGGGTGGAAATAAAGTCTCATTTGGGAAGTGGGAAATAAGGGAGGGAAGAAGACAGGCAGATCATCTGCTGGATGGTGGAGCTGGATTCAAACCCATCTCAAGGCATGATGGCTCCAAATGGGACCCATAAACCATGCCTAGTGGGAGCAGTTTTCAGCTCGACTTCAGCATCCCCTTAGCCAGCTCCCTGTTGTGATCATACTCTGTGCTTGGTTTATTTGTTTAGGAGACTCTTCTAGGAAGGAAGAATATGGGAACTCACTGCACCAGAGGAACCAGGCAAAATAATCAGCAACATCAGTGAAAATAAATTAAGCATGCACCAAAAGAATGGGAAATCTCCATTCCCAACCTCTGGACAACATTGCAATGGTGATGCTGGAGACAGAGGGTGATGTAAAACTATCTGTCACAACAAGAACATGGAAATTCCAAAGGCACCACACACATCTGCACAGATGGGAAAATTACAGTTACTGCTTTGGTGGTGCGACAAGTAACTCTTTTGCACCCCAAAAAACAACTCAATAGTGGGAGGAATGTGCCAGTTGCAATTTTGTCGCTTAATGAAATAAATCAACCAGATGGAAAGAAGAGATGAGGATGAACCCACACAGTCTCATGGGAACATGAATCCACATGAAGCCAGCTGGTGGTGAGCAAACATCTTGTCTGGAAGACGTCAGAGCCACCTTTGGGGTGACAACAACAAATTCCCCCAGTGAGGAAGCATCTTTGAACTTTCTCCAGCCTCTAGGGCTGAGGTTTCAGGAGCACATGGCCACTCAGCTACGAACAGGCAACTTCTTGATCAGCTGAGCAGCAACCTCAGGGGACTCTGGATGGGGTCCTGCTCTTCCTGAGCATCCTGTTGGGATGCTGCTCTATCTCCTAAACGGAGCAAAACTGGAAAACCTAGGAGGCTGATATCTGTAGGATGAGTGGAGAGCGGCAGCAGAAAGGGTCAGAAAGAAAAAGCCACACAGAAAGGCTGGGAGAAATGTCATGGCTTAACCCTGCAAAGATGAGGAGACAATGCTGGCACTCACCAAAGTCCAAGTAGGCTGAGTAAACCTAGAGCAGAAGAATCAGAGCAAGGTTTGGCTGCTGCTCCCTTGTCACATAAAGGAGGCAGCAAGTATATGGCAGGTAAAGAAGGAGCTTTCCACAGCTGAAGCCCAAGATAGCAACCTTTAGCCAAGGATACATAACACTGCCTGCTAAAATAACCCCCAAATGCCCATAGCACCCATCTCTGCAGAATGGAGATTTTACAGCAGAAAATTGATTTCCAGCAGCTCCCTCATTAATTTTCATGGCACCCACAGTGTGGTTTTAGAACAAGCAGAATTATTAATGTTCAAAGTTACTTGATCACTGCTGGGAACACGAGGCCCTCCAAGAGTCAAAGGGGGGCTGAAAAACTGGGGAAGAAAAAGCCAGAATTGAGCAGGTACATCCTTCAGGGCCCAGCTGGGCTTGCCCTCAGTGGCAGGTAGAGGGAGAAAAGCAGAAACCCTAGAGAAAACACTCTACTGTTTGGAAGAGGAAAAAATAGCACAGACATTTAGCTTTTAAAAGGGGGGAAAACTGTCTAATTGCACTAGTTCAGGGCTGCCCTGATTCTGAGCCACCCTTGGCTTCTAGGGAGAAGGACAGTAGGCAGTTGGGAAGGGCTAAATATTCACAAGGGGTAGAGCTTGCTGCTGGCTGGCAATGACGCTCTTGCCCTTGAAATCACATCTGAGCTTTGGTGACATCTCAGCTAATTAATGAGAAAACCAGCCCAAGTCTCCCAGATTGAAGTATTAGTTCTGGACAGCCATAAACCAGTACCTCTAAAAGATCCTGAATTATATCCTGGCTAACACAGGAAGGAGGATAGGAGCCCAATAGCTGCAAAGGCATCTCCATCTAGCTCTCCACCATCTGTCTTTTCACAAACAGCCTCATTCCCAAGCATCTCAGTGCTTTTGAGCTGCCCCACGCCCATCTCCTGCTCCTGCCTGCCTCCAGCTACCCCTAATGACAGCTATTGCTTTGTGTCTCCAAACACAAGATTCCACCACGGCAAGCTGGAGGATTTTGCTGTGCCAAGGGATACTCGTTGGCTGGCACCATATCATCTGTGATCTCGCCCCATTGGAGCAAGAGAAAATAAGTGCCATTTGTTAACATGCTAATCGTTCTTTACACTGGCTGATTAAAAAATAATTACCCGCAGCCATTATTGAGCACTCTTGCAAATGAGCTGTGGGAAGCTGTGACCCTGCACTCAGCACACACTGTGGCTTGCCTGTTTCAATATTATTTTAATTAAGTATCTGGGTAAAAGGCCTTTCTAATGTAACTTTCTTTTCATAAGCAGAGAGCAGGCCTCCACGCTCAGCTGAGCAGTGCCAGCCTGGTGTAACCCAGCATTGCTTCGGGCTGCTTCCAGTGTGGTGCCACAGTGCAACCTGCTGCTTATTTAAATTCAAAAGGAGTAATCTTAGGCAGACCCATGAGGAGAAGAGCTCTCGTCTACACCCAAGGAGCATGGCTACAGCAGAGAGCAGGAAGGTGTCACTGCTCTCAGACCCATTAGCTGTGGCCACATGGCTTGGGCTGGGATGCGGACAGGGTTAGGGTTAGGAGGTGGAGGCAGTGGCCAAGGACATCCCTTATGCCTGGGAGACTTTGAGCTGGTTTTTCTGCCGGCAGAAGAGACTAGCACTGCCGAGGTGGGCTGGCCCTCCTGGCCAGGCAAGAGCAGAGGACCTCAGTGAGAACAGGTTTGAGAGAGCTTTATCCTGCTGCAGGACCACAGGCACACAGCACACCTTCACTTGCCATGGACTTTTTTATGTTCTTTTCACAAAACATTTTGCAAAAGAAAAACACAGAAGAGGTGGAAGAAGCCCACGTGTGCCAGTTGCCCATCCACCTCCCACAGCTGCCTTTGTGCATGACTCAAAGCAGCCACATTAGGAAATTCCACCTCTTTCTTATTTACGTGTTTTTCCCTTTCTGCATCCCAGCTGGGGCTGTATTTATCAGAGCACACAGTGACCATGCTTTACTGGGCGGGGGGGGGGAGGTTGCACTTTCACATGTGCTTACATTCTGTCACGTAGCATTTAAGCTGCAGCACTGGTTTCAATTATCTCTTGTTTGCAAGCAAATTAACTCAGCGAGCACATTTCAGACCCTCAGACGGTGTAAAACTAACAAACATTGCAGTGAAGAAATCGAATCACCACACAGACTCAAGCAGTACGAAACAGCCTAAGAGGTTCCTCTTGATCTGTCTCTTACCTGTCAAAATTCCCTCGCCAGTTATTTCTATCACGATAAAAAGAAGCCCCTGAGCAAGTAAACCATTTCAGACCTGGCAACAAGGAATTGCAGCAGGGTGGGGGCTTGATGCTGAGCCTGGGGCTGGGTCCTTGCCACATGCACCTTTTTGGAGGATACAAAACCTGAGGAGGAATAAGGTTATTGTACACAAGATGAAAATTCTTCACAATGAGAACAACCAGCTATTGGAATAATCTCCCCCGGAAAGTGGTGGATTCCCCAGCATTGGACACTTAAGATTCAGCTGGACAAGGTGCTGGGCCATCTTGCCTAGACAGCATTTTTGCCAAGAAAGGTTGGACCAGATGATACTTGAGGTCCTTTCCAACCTGATTTTCTGTGATTCTACGAAGATGTTGAGAAAGGTGAAGCTATAACAGGCCATCATAGCACAAATTGCTTGCAGTGAGGTGAATAAATGATCTTTTACTCTTTCTTTGGCAGAGTCAGGCTGGTCATCCTCTACTCCTGAAACAACACAGAAATGACATTGCTTTTTGATCAAATAAACCCATTTCCCCAGCCAATTCTTCTTTGTGAGTTGAGAAATGCATTAATACCAGTAGACACTCCAGGAACCTGAAACCCTGAGCTTCAGACTTTGAATAGACAGGAAAAAAAAAAAAAGAAAATCAGAGGGGTTTTCCCCTGCTTCCACAAAAACATACGTTCTCACCAGGCTCTTCTTGACAGAAGAAAAGAACACATTTCCCAAACAGCTCTAGCTACTGCAGATGACTTCTTTTTCCATCTCGGACACTGCTATGGCAGAAATCTAGAAAGGAGAATTGATTAGATCACATTAGGTTAGATAGGGAGCCTGGTGATGGAAAGCTGCTGCTGCTCTTTCTGCATTCGAGAACATTAATGACCTCCTTCCCTCTCATCAGGGATGCTGCCCCATTGCTGAATTCTGCTCTAAGTGTCTGCACCGTGTCTCTCAATTTCTTCCTGCATCCCGCAATCACATTTTTCCCGTGTGTGCTTCCCCCACAGAGGTGAGCTCCAGGAAAACAGGAAGGAATTGCTGTATACATAGTTTAGCAACACACTTTGGGATCCCTTGGGATAAAGCTTGCTGGATCAGTGCACTTTACTATTATGAGGATGTTGATGAGTATCCTACTATCCCCTAAAAGCCAGCCTAGAGATTTCCAAAGCCTCTTTTCTTTTTTTAATGCAATAACACTTCCTCGTGGCTTCCCCCAGGTAATTGCTTTTTCCAGGGTAGCTTCACACTAGGTCACTCAGATAACCTGGAAAGAGCCATTTGCCACTCCCTCCTGTCTTCAGCATAAAGCTACTAAATCTTATTTGCTACAACATTAAGCTGGCTGAGAAGGGAGCAGGGCTATGGACGCAGTGCAGTTTACTTTAACAGTCCCTTTTTCTTTATATTTCCTAGGATAATTTCGTGGTCCATTAATTTCCTGTAGTTGCTCCCTGCAAACACACACACACATCACCATGGTGTATAAGTTTCCTTCTCGCTAGTACAGGTACCGCGCAGATTACACATGTAGTGGTCACACCTGCTCTGGGGGCACAGGAAGAGTGTCTCGCCTGCATCCAGTGCAATGCAGAGGATGTTGATGTCCACTGCAGTTGGTACCTGTGAAATGCAGATGTGCAAGCACTGAGCTGAACTACTGGGTGAGGACTGGCCCAGACTGCCCATGCCCCAGCATGATACGGTTTGCATGACATCCGTCTGGCAGAGGCACTATGTAGAAAATACAGTAGGGAGAGCACGGCAGAGGAAGCAGAGGGTGCATTCCCCACCAGCCAGCCCCTCAGCTAGAGCAGGAGCATCCCAACACACTCCACAGGCAGAGCAACGTCCCACCAGCCCCAGCTCACAGCAGCTCACCCCAAGCAGCCTACAGGTCGCAGTGCCCACAACATCCTGCCCTTGCAGAGAAAGCAGCTAAAGCCCCATGTAAGACTGCTGCACTGGAAAGCAAGACAAAATCTTTCCCTTATTTTTAAATCATCTGGTGAAAAAAAAAAATCCAAACCCAAATCTGTGCATGAGGACTTTGCAGCTGCATTATGCTGGTCAGTTCTGAAACTTGTGGAATTAGGGAGCCGCTTCCCAGCAGCAAAGTCTGTGCCCAGAAGCTGCGACCCTGAATTTGCAGGGAGAGATGATTCTGTCCCCCAGGAAAAGGCTGGGGGCAGCAGGACGGGCAGTCCTTCTGGACAGGCACAGTGTGGGTGGAAGGGACTGATAAGACTGATGTCTCTCCAAAATGACAGCTTGCTTGGAGTTTGCTTTCTCTCTCTGACAATTGAACTCTGACAAAAAGCCAGAACAGCATGTGAATCCTGCCTGGAAAGGAAAAAGAATCCCACAACCCCCAGCAAAACAAAGGGAGGGAGGCAGATTTGGTGGATCTAAAACACAAAGAAATGTTATTCACAGGCATTATTGATTAAGTTTTCCTCACCAACACATATGTAAATACTTATCTCTCAAATGAATAAGAGGCTCTGTAACGCCGAAGGGAAGAAGGGAAAAGATTATTGAAAACGTGAGGGTCAGAGAAGCATCCAGCTGCGACGGATGCATGGAAAAGATAAACGAAGACATCTTTTCTAACACACTGGTCTGCCAAAGACCAAGTGTGATAGAAGGCAGCAATTTTCAGGCACTAGAAGCAATGCTTGGGCTTTGATAACAGTAAAATAGAGATTATGGAGCAGATCCTCACCTGGGTTAATTCAGTGCAAGGGCTTCAGTCACTGGGCAGCTGCACTGATTTATATTGTCTGAGGATCCTCCTCACTTTGGACAAAGCAGCCCATTAGCAGAAGGGCAGAAGCAGAGATTTATGACAACCTCTGTAGGGCAGGGACAAAAGGGAAGAGCAGCCGTGAGTGGGATCAAAGGAGAAAGAGAGGAGAAATGGGGGCTCTGACTCATGAGCACCCCCAAACCTGCCTGACCCCCTGGGTGCTACCCCATCCCCAGCGCTGCCTTGCCTGCTGCCACACGGTGGAGCACACGGGTCCTTGCCTGAAAGCAGCTCCTGCTGAGGCTGGCTGGATTAGCAAACATGCCAAATCCAAGAAGGCTAAATCTGGCCCATGAGCCAAACCCAGTGTCTCATGTAGCACCACGCAAAGCAGGTTTGGCAAGCAGAGCTGGGACCCTCAAACACCCTAAGGGTACAGACAAGAAGGTTTGGTGCATTTAGCAATATCAGCCCAGAAGCACTTGATACATCTGAAGGTTGGGAGGGACCATCAGGATCATCTGTTCTGGCATCCAGCAACCCCATGGCATCAGCTTGTGCATCCTGCCTGCAATCCGTGGCTCCATCACCATGACTTTCCAGGCAGCAGGACTGTCTCAGGGAGATATTCAGCCTGCTTAGCAAGCTCATCTACATCAGCTCATCCACATCTGCCACTATGTGAGGAACAAACAGTGGGCAGTGGTCAGGCAGGATTTCCATTGACTAGGACATTGCAGCTGGTGTGCTGACAGTGGATGCCCAGCAAGGAGTTGAGAAGAGGCCAAGCTCTCCCCAGCACTGGGGGGCTCAGCAAACGTCAGCACAGGCGTTGGGCTTGCATAGGTGTGCAAGTGCAGGATCGAGGGTGCACCAGGAGACACCACAGCTCCCCCAGAGAAGCTCTGCTGCTTCAGGCCGGTTCCAGCCATCAGGTCTGCCCAGCTGTACAGAATCGAGTCTCTGAGCTCTCTCAGAAGGTCTGTGGATTCTGCAGCTATTGCACATACACAGGGTTTGTTCCTACCCCCTCTTGTGGCAGCAGCCAGAGCCAGACACGGCTCTGCCTGGCGCTAACACCCCCCTGGCCTTGAGCTGCAGAGCTGGCTTGCCATCAGCCAAGCCAGCCATTTCCATGCACCTCCTTGTGCCTCAGTTACTCCATCTATAACCAGGGACACAAGTGACACCCCTGAGGGCACAGGTTTGCTGTGGCATCTGCTCAATCCACTCACAAAAGTATAAAAAACTTTGTGGCTATAGTATATAAGTTTTATAAGTATATATATAAGTATATAAGTTTATAAATATATTTTATATATATTTTATATATAAGTATAAAAAGGACTTCGTGACTTTTCCTACTGCCTTCTCCCAGTGCCTAAAACACAGGCAGCAGAGCGGCTGTTAGCCCCAACGAGCTCAGGAGCTGGAGCAGGGCAGCCTCTAGTGGCTGCACGCCAGGAAATACCGGTCCCCGAACCCGTGTTTAGGGGATGCTGGCTCTTCAAAGCAGCTGGCCTGAATAAACCACAGCCTGTGCTGCTACATTGCCCCATAGCCCAGAAATATTAGTCCTCGGGCTCCCCGTCCCTGGTTTACATCTTTGCCTCACTGCTGCTGCAGCCATCTCTCACACACTGCTCCCATTTTCTCCTCCAAAAGCCTCCAATCCCATGGGCTTCTGCTCTGCCCATGCAGCAACATGTACCAAAAGCGAACGTGCCCCAGATCTCATGAATGTGCCACACAACATGTCCATAGGGCTCTTTAGCATCACTGGAAATAGCTCCAGCCCCAGTGCAGATTTGGCCATGCAGCTGACTGTGGTTAGCCGCTGGATCTGCAATACAGTCTCTGATTGCTGGAGCTGACTACTGATAGCAGATCCATCCAAATTCATTAATGTCCTATCTGGAAAAGCACTGCCTTTTCTGCTGCAGGGTGCTCTGGCCCTAGGGGATGCACACTGACCTCTATTGCTTGGGTAACAAGGCTCCCCTGGCCTGTCCTGGGAAGGGAAGCTCAGGAATGGAAAGACCAGTCCTACTCTTAACATCGCATCTATGGCCAGCACTTCCAGTGCCCCTTTTGCTGTCTTTACCCACCTCTGCTGACAAAACTTTGTCTTCCAGGTGGAAGGCACATGCTGTGCAATCATCCCACAGCTCCATCATAAGGCCTTCAGCTTTCCCTCACACAGGGCATGAAAATGAGTACAACAAGCCAGGTGAGACAAAAATCCTCCTGGCTGCCTCTAACAACCATTTGGCTTCCCCTCAGCACATCCCCCCTCTCTGCCTCATCCCAGTTTTACCAGTGAGTCAGAGCTCTCCATCTAACAGTTGAGCATCACAGCGGGGGTGAGATAAGAAAGGCAAGCAGGGACCAGGCTGTCTGTGGGACACATCAGAGGACAGACACCTAGACAGACAGACATATAAATCAATTGGAGAGTGGATAAAACAGAAGAGGAGCTCTTTAACACACCAGTGTGGGATGGTTACTTGCCACAAGTTGGACAGAATGTTTTCCTGCCCCATGTTTCAGGGTGATGACCGGTAACATGGCACAGCATCAGCACAACAGGCTGCTTAACTGCTGGCTGCTGATTCATCAATTACGCAAGAAGCAGTTTAAACGCAGTTTATGTCAATAATTCAGGCAGCAGTTTTACTTTTAGAACATCCTAAAATGAAAAAGGGTTGGAGAGAGAAATCAAGGAAAGAGGTCTCTCTGTAGCAAAGAGACCCACATGCATCTTAAGTTGCATGCACCCAGGGACCTAGCACCATCCTCCTGCTGTGCTCCCACTACAGCTGCTGGAGATCCATGTCTGCCATCAACCTGCCCCACCACATTTTGTTGGGAGAGCTCAGACTGTAATGTAAGATTCAAGGACAGGGCAAGGGTACATCCAAAAGTAGAAACAAGGAAATGCCTTGGGGACTGTCAATATGGCATATCAATCCTCTTTATGAATGCAAGGTTTTCCTCCCCATCCTTGTCTTTGACCATTTCACTAGGAGATGCAGTCTGCTAGCTAAGCAGCACTGGTCCACAGGCAGCTATGCAGAGCATCAGAGACTTTTATGCTGCTCTGGACATCATATAGAAAGTCCTTAGCTGCAGCAGGGTCAGGACTGTATAGCTCCCAGACACTCGATATTTATGGTATGGGATGATCAGTTCCCAGTCTACACATTTTTATGCATATTGTCATTCTCTAGCTACAGAGGAGACCCTAATCTTGCAGGGGGAGAAAGCACAGTGTCTCCTAGCTAGGAACAGGAGTCAGTCAAGTTCAGGTTTGAAATACTGAGAAGAGAGTGAAAGTGATTATCAGTTAGGACTGGATTGTTATGGGGCTGAGAAAATCCTCTGTTAGAAGCTTAGAGTCCAGACAGGCTGGGCTGCATCTGTGTAACATGAATCACTTGGCCAAAACCAACCAGAGAGCACAGACATATCAGAGAAATTTTTGCTTCCCCCTGTTGAATATCACCTTGCTCCTTTTGACTGTTTCTCCCTTTTGTCTCCGGAAAAGAAAAGCTGTAATTGTCCAAAAGCCGTGTGGGATTATGTCTTAAAACCATAGATACTTCTCTTATATATAAACATAGCTACTCTGTAACTATTCTTTTCTGGAATAATTATTTCAAAGGTAAGACACTTCAGAGTGACAGATTACAGCTGCACTCCTCAGAAACTGTATCATGGGCAAGATAAGGCAGGACAACGGCCAAACAAGCCACTGAACAAGCTGGCTGGGTTATATGGGATGAGATAAGAGGAAGACAGGGACAAGACGCAACCTTTTATTCTCTTCATTCACCGAGACATTTGTCCCTTCTTCAGTGAAGCAGACCTTCTCTGACCAACAGAACCTGCATCAAACAACCCGAGCGTACCTCCGCCTGGATGGTGTTGATGTCAAAGGCAGTTAAGCAAAGGGGGAAGCTGTTTTCATCCAGACCTTTGTTCTGCCACCAGGAACACTTGACATTGCCTGTGCCGGCTCTTCAACACAGAGGCAATGGCAAAATTAATGGCTGTGCTTCTGAAAGGGACTTAAACATTAATAATGAAGTCAGGGGGACAGCTCCACAAGGCACATTAGTGTCATTCAGGGCTCCATTCACCTGGGATGATTATGAAAGGGTCCTTTTATGATGGGGACCCATCTATTGGTAGTGGAATGGAGATGTGAGAGAGCCTGTGCTAATCTGTCCTTAACTGTACCAAACTGACCCGGTCTCCCCTTCATTCCCTTTCCCCAAAGCCATATTGGGTCTGTGCATTTGGTCTCTCAAAAATATGGCAAGATTTTGTGTTGAACCTACATCTCCCCTGATGTTGCACAGCTTTCCAAGTCACAGACGGATTACCTGATGTGTTCCCAAAATTTGCTCTCCTCCCAAAGCTGTTCAAAACTACAGAGAAATTTGTCTTGAGTGAAACAGGAAAGGGGCCAACACAGTTTTGTTTCCATCAGAGAGGCTGTCAAGCTGTTCACAGGAAGAGCAGGAACTGCATCCAGCTCCCCCGTTCATCTGATGACAGCACTGGGGCAGAATAAAATCAGGAAGCCTGTGGTCATAGGGTCTGTCAGCTCCCACAGCGTCTTCCCCTGCCATCAGTGCCAACTCCTTCTCCCACTCAGTAAGACAAATTACCCAAGCAGCCATTCCCCACTCAACCTGCAGAAATGCTGCAGAAAAATGAGCTTCTCAGTAGGCTGGTTCAGTCATTATCAGCTCACTTATCCAACACCTAGATATCTTCAGACATTCAGACACAGCATATTTGGTTCCTTGTTCATTATCTGTACTGCACTGTGGGTGGAGGCGTTCAAAGACAAGACCTCCTGGCCCAAACCAGATGAAGTGTGCCCTCTGAATTCTCCTCACTTACTTTCTGGTTGCTGAACTTCTGCGTTTGATCTCAGACCACAATTTTCAAGCTGTTTTCCGTGATTATGAAGCACAGAATGTCCTTTTCTGTACTAAAAGCTTACTGTCGCAAGAATCCATTTGAATCCAGAATCTGAGGCTTTAGAACAAATGCCCATTCTTGCAAACATCACAATAAAATTATGTGAGCCAGCAATACTTGAAATAACACCCAATTTATCTTCCTATTTCCCCTGTATGATTATGTCTTTCATTTTGCTGGGGTAGAGAACCTTGAAAACAAATGAGTCAGTTTGACTTTTGTTTCATGGAGAAGTTAATTTCCTGGCTCCTTTGCTCGCTCATGACATTTGGCTGACAGTCTGCATGTTTTCTGAAGAACTGACAGACTTTGAAACTTCGAGCCTTGTGGATAGGGAGGGTGAGGTCCCAGCATCCTCCTGACCCCTCCAGTTTTGCAGTGGCATCCAGTGCCTGTGATACCCGCAGCACAAAAGTGTTTTCCTGGCTTTCCACAAGGCTCACAGCTTTCCTACTCACAGCCTTCCCATCACTAAACTCAGCATAGCAGACAAATGACAGCCTTAAAGTTTGGCAAGATTGACCTGGCACATTTAAAATGTAAATAGCAAATGAACCACCTTCAGCATCACATGAACCTGTGCTATGGTGGTGGAAGTGGAAGCTTCCGAGCCCTTCCTCCTGCTGTGTAACACTGACCACTGCTGGGACACAACCACAGAGCATTGTTTACCCCCAGAAATGAAGGGGGACAGACCTTTCACACCATCCTGAAGAACAGACTTGCATCCTTGATGTCAAACCCCTTGACTGACTTGCTTGCTTTTCAAGGTGACTCCACCAGGTGATGGAGCAGCTCAAGGACTGCTGAACCTTTCCCTTCTCCAGCCTTTTTGATATTTTCCTCCATCCCCTAGGTTGTCCTGCAGACAGAGGCCTATCACCCTTGTCAGAAAGTTAATCCTATCTCAGAGGGCATCCCCAAAACTTGTACTCAGCACCACTCTCCATGACTGTGGAAGCAGCCCTGCATTGGTCCAGCCAAAGAGGCACCTGAAAATCTCAGTCTCCCCTCCTGCCTCTCCTAAACCCTCAGCACTTCATCTCTCCCAAACACACTCTCACACACAGTCTTCTCCAGTCTTACAAGGAGATAAGACCAATTTAGAAGTATAATGAATGTATGTACATGAAAGTTCTGATTCAAATACTTTCATTAGATTTAGTCACTGGCTCCCAATACAAAATGATGGTGACACCAATTCCTTTTCAGCCTGAGTGACTAATTGTGACACAGAGGCAATTAGGCTTGGTTAAATGATCCGTGTCCCTTCAAACTAATGGTCTGTCAAACTGCATTCGCCCAAAATAATCCAGGATTGACTTGAGAATCAAAATATTGGTTTCTTCAAAATTAGTAAAAACCCAGAGCTCCTTGTTCCTCCATGGTGCAGCTGCAAAATGAAAGGGCTGCCTCGCAGTGATGGGGGAGGGTGGGCCACCCTAAGGGAGGTGGGAACAGGCATTAGAAGGCTAGATGCTGTTAGAGGCAACAGCTATCGCAAACTACTTACCACAGGCAGAAGACAGCCTGAATAGAGCTGTATAGGCCCCTCTGGCCCTAAGCAAACCTCCCTCCAAAGTCTCCAGCACAGGCAATAGCTGGAAAGCAGGACGATGGGACAGAAAGCGGTGTGTGGTCATCTGCACCAGGCTGTTAGCACAGGCTTCCTCATCTGAGGCCCCAGGTCACCAACATGAGCTTTGCTGGTTGCATCTTGAGGGCAACTCTCCACCTCTGGGATCTCCCCTCTAAAGAAGCCCTGCACACTGGCATCTGTGGCCCATGAGGTGGCCCTGGGGAGCTAATGGGCCACCTCATGGAAACACATTGCAGAGAACATAGCGCTCACAGGGACTGCATGACACTGTCCACTTTGGGGACAGGGACACTCAGGAGATGGGGGATGAGTTGTTCCAGGGTTCAGAAAGCAGATCCCAGAGCATCCTGTGCTTCCCTATATCCTAACCCAGAGTTAGTAAGGACCAGCCTTTGAGTCTGTTACCTAGTTATCTGCCTCCACAGAGAACTCCTGCTAATTAAGCACAATAGGTTAATTGGAAGAACCCACACAGACATCCCTAAGGAGCAAGGCCAGGGAATGAGCTCTCCCCTACCCCACACCATCCTCTGCAATCCCCAGAGGTTTTGTTAGCTCTTGCTGCACACCCATTACAGTGGAGGGCACCCACCTCCATGGGACCCCAGCAAAGGATGCTCTGGCACCTTGGCTAATTTCTACATCATCCCCCAAATTACACCCATGCAATTTCCATCTGCTCTGCACAGCTCACTGCACCCAGCTCTGAGAAGGGAATCACAAAGCAATTACGTTAATGGAAGCAGATATTCATACTGCCCATCTTGCTGCTGTAATCCCACCCCTGAGAGCTGGTGGCAGAAAGGTGCCATGGAGACATCTAAGTAAATCTTATGACCTGCCTTCATCTGCATCCCACTTGATCACACCCATTCATCCACAGGCAGCAGTGCCCACAGAGGTGATTTTTCAGGGACTTTCCTGAGTGGATTCTCATATGTCTGATGCTGGTGAGTTTGCCCCTTGGAAACTATCTTTCCCTTAGAACCACCAGCTTGGGTATTTCTCCCCCTCTTTCACTGAACTGGAGGAACTTAACATCTTTGAGACTCCTGCCCTGTGACAGCTTTGAAATGGGGCAATTGGCTTTTGTACCTGGGGCTAGGGTGAGAGATAGAAAGCCAAGCTCTTCATCTTCTTCCTCTGACATGAATACGGAAAATAAGAGATTTCACATTCCAAGCAAATTACCACCTAGAAAACAAGAAGTGGCATGGCCTCCTCCCAAGACACTGGTCCGTTCCACACAATTACATCCTCCATGCAACTGCTTAAATCAGTGTGGACTGAGGGCGAAGGTCCAGAAGTAGACTGAGCCTCATGTTTGTGTGCTAGATGAGCCCTTGCCAGCAGCAAAAGATGAAGGAGGGATCCCTGATGTTCTGCATGTGACAGAAAGGAGTCAGAGCTGATGATGCTGTAGGTCTCCAACCCCTGTGCTCCACAGCGAAATCAGCAGCACAGTCAGTAATAGACAGAAATAACAACTTACTTCTGGGAGAGATTTTTCACCAAACTGTCATTTCATCTGTGACTGCCTGGGCTGATCTGCAAAAGACGGCTGTAAAATATCTTCAAAGAGATGTGGGAATGGAAACAGTTCTCCACTGGAAAACTAAAAATCACTGACCTTTTAAAGGATGATGGTTTATTCCTGCTACCAGCCATAGCATGTGAAAGATGCTCTTCCCAGGTATCCCCTCCATGCTGTAAGCAGATTAATTACTTGTTTCTTTCATTTTCCAATGGAGAAAAACTGCCTATTACTTCTGCTCTAGCTAAGCCTCTCTGCTCCACAGGCGCCAGTAGTCTTAGCTCTTAGGCTAAATGGATCAACATGCCACTTAAGCTCAGGATGGTGCTTTCAATTTATTCCTAACTTTAAGACTTCCTTCTGACACACAGGGGCACAGCCAAGCCCTTTAGCCCAGGGGCTCCTATACATGCTGCTGGTATCACAGCTCTAGGCATGTTTGGAGGTGGGCAGGAAGGTGTTAAGTTTGGAGCTGCACTAGCTCTCCACTCCTGCAGTGGGGATTTCATTCTTTATTTATGGGCCAGCCTCCTCTGGCTGGGAGACATTTAAATTTTTCAGCAAGGTCTATGTCCCATCACCCAGGGCAGTTTAAATTCTCACTCATTTCATCATGCACAGACACTGGCGCAGGCATCAGCAAGTAGATAGTAATTACAGCAGGAAAAGGATGGGAAAAAAAAAAAAGAGTCAGTTCTGCAATGATTATCCCCTATGTAAAATAGAATTATGCATATTTTACAGGATGAAAATGATCAGCCTGTTGCACTATTCAGCTTTACCCGTATGTAACAGAACAGAGATATTAAAAGAACATCTCTTAAGGTTTTGTCTCAGCCAAAGGACATTGCTGCTGAAAACAACCACTACATGTGAGAAAGCCCCATATAGCACTCAGCTGGTTTTGAGCATGATGTGACTAATAATGTCTGATTGTTCATCAAAAAGCAGCTTGAGAACAGAAAGCTTTCTGGCACAGGAGTCTCCAAACATAATTGTAACATAGGAGGTTTTCTACGTTGGGTGCTGACATACAACACTTAAGGGCTCTGATTTTCAAAGACTTGTGAAAACCCAGCTTTGAGACAGCAGCAGAATTGTTATGGTCCACAGGAAGTCTCCAGGCTTGCTGCCTTCTGTCACCAACTACACCAAGAGCAGAAGCCACCACTGCCCCTACTGCCAAAACAGATGCTGCTAGGGAATTGCTCATCTCCACTCCAGACTGTGTTTGACCATCAGGCATGCTCAGACAGATTGGTATTATGTGTCAGAGAAGATTCAGGCTCCCAACAGAAGCTCCTCGGCAATTTGCACAGTTCGATACAACAATTTGCTCATGGATAATGCTAGGGGAGGGAGAAGCAGTGCTGACTGAGTCCTGAAAGGGAGAGTTGGTCATTGCTTTCTCATCAAGGATCGTTTTGCCACATGCGATTTAAACAGCTAATCACTGCTGCAGAAGAACAGAGACACTCTGAGCTGCACAAGGGCAGGAAGACGGTGTCCAGTCACGAGGGAAGGCAAGCAGCACAAGCGGTCCAATTCCTCCTCACTGCTGGGAAAACTGAGGCGTGGAGAGATAGCACCGAGCTTATGGTCACACAGGGAGGGTGCTGTTAGGGCAGAAATGGAACTCCCATTTTACAGCCCCCACCTGGGAAACAGCGGAGAAGCAAATTTGCCTCCTTCCCACCCCTGCAGGCCACTGCTCCACACTGCAGGGGCTGCAAATGGTCACCAAGTTTTGTGGCCTCCCCAACAGCACAGCAGGAAGGCGGCACAGCCCAGGAGTCCTGCACTGAAGTTCCCACTCCCAGGCCACCACGGCGGAGGGAAAGGGGACGCTGCTGGGAACCCCACTTGGCACTTCTGGGAAAGGAGGCAAAAAAGTTTGTTTGTTTTCCTTTCATGCACTGGAAGCTCTCTAATTGCACTAGACTGCTTCCCAGAGAAGGGTGTAATTAAAAGTGAATGGCTCCAAGTCCTTTATTATCATGAATATTAAAGGAAGATAAACACTACATCAATATTCATTTAAGCAGAAATGGAAAAAGAAAGGCAGGACTTGATCCCAGCTGACACTTCAGCATTTTATAAATGAAATTACACAGCTGGGGGGAGAGGAAACAAACAAACAAAAAGAAGACCCAGAAAACAGTAAGTACCTTGGCACAAAGCAGCTGAGACAAGCTGGAATTGACAGTCACCCCATGCCATGTCCTTCCTCATCACCTCATCCCCAGAGTTAGTTGCTTCAGAGGAAGGTACAGGACATGTCCAGATTGACAGTTCCAGTACTCAGTGGCCCAGGAACTGGAATTCATCTCATCTTTGCTCAGAGCACTGATGCACAAGTGTCTGATAGAATCACTTCATAGATGTACAGTTCAAACTGGATGCTATCAGTGACTACACCAATAGTCTATTATGCCCCAGTGCTGCTGTGGAATGAGCCAACCCCATCCTATAATATGCTCAAGATTTTCTCACTAGGAAAAAGATCCAAGTCACGTCTTCTGCCCATCTTCTCCCTCTCCATCCCTGGTTTCTCCTTTTGCTTCTCTTCTCCAGCACTCCAACACCATTAGCTCCTCAGCACAAGACACATAACTCACCACTACCACCTTCTACAAGCTACAGGGCTGATGGTCATTCAGTCTCTTGTTATAGCTGCTGAAATATCACCAGTGACCTGTTATATAGCACAGCTACACACAGTAGATTCACCCATTCACATTAGCTATAGATACAGCTCATTCCTTGCACACTGCACCCTCCAGCCTTTGGTCATCACAGATCAGCTTTCCCCAGGGAGCCCAGATTGGGAGCTGAGCAGTTTTGTGTGTCCCAAGCTCAGACCCAGAAGCACTATAAAGATACCATTAAGGAGAAAATGAACATAGCTGGCTTGCAAGAAAATCCTCCACAGCAAAACAAGCCTACATCCTTCTCCAGCAGGTCAAGGCATCCCCACCCACAGCACCAGGCTTTCCTAAGGACCAGACCCACCATGCCTTACCCAGACTGCATCCCTCACCTTTCTATGCTACTACTCACACTCCTGCATGCCCTGAGCCCAATACCAATGAAAACAAAAGAAGAGGAAAAAAAATCTTTCCAAGGCTCAGTATAACAACATGATCCCCAGCTGCTCTGTAGGTATTTATGCCATTTCCAGGCCCCCTCTAACTGGTCATCGGGCAAATGCAGTGCACCTGAGTCAGAGCAGTCAGCAGCGCTAACCTCAAGGCTACAGCCACCCTCAGCCCCTGGATCTGAGAGGGGAACGCAGTCATGAGTCATGTCCTGAGACTGCAGAGCTTTTGTGGTGTAAAACTGATGTTTAAATTTCTTCTATCTGCAAGCAAGGACACATATGTGTCTGGGTCACTGCTCAGTGGTGTCTCAGATAGACATTGGCTTCAGACTTCTGCCTTCATCAGCTTGCCCCTGCTTTATTTCTGCACAGGTAATGTGCTCTTAGTACCTGTACTCTGCCCTAGAAGTGGCCGCATCCTAACAGTGAGTGAAATCACCCATGTGCAAATCATTTTGTGATGCTAGAAATATTCAGTATCAATTTTTGTGCTCAAATACAGCCCCAAAGTGCTCACTCATGAATGAATAATGCAGAAATCGCTCTCCACAAATACAGCCGAGGGCACCATCCCTCTCTGCCCTCTGCCACCCTCAAAACTAATCATCTTCTGCTTCTCCCAGGCCTATGGCTCATCATCAGCTGAGGTGTTCTCTTGGACGGGTTGGCTGGGGCATGAGTAAGAACTAAAATGTGACTTGAATGCCATTATAAATGCGGTTGTTCATAAAAGCACAAGCCACAGCAGATTTTGAAGGTAACTAATGGCCCACTCCTGGGTCTCATAAATCCAGGTAGGCTGTTAAAATCCACCCAGCACTTCAGTCTCCATCTATGTGATCTATAAGCTATGTTCCCCCTCCAGCCTACAGAACGGGTTATGCATTGCCTGACATAACAGTCAATGTGTCTCTGTACACTTCCTAATGACAGGTGGCTGATGATTAACAGGTTGTTAATGAGGGCAGTGCTGGTGTTTGTCAATAATAATCCACAGCAAGACCCATGCAGCCCACATGAAGAATGACTGCTGCCTGGCTAGTTTGGAGTAATGCACAGAGGCAAGCAAACAGCTTGCAGCCCTCCTTTGCTGAGTCCTCTCCTAATCCCCTGTCTGCATTGCCAGGAGTTTCCAGTCTTCATATTGTTGTTCCAAGGGATGTTCAGTGGAAGGGTTAAACATCCAGATCTCCCTTGGATGGGGGTGTTCAGAGAGCTGGCCCTTCAGCTGGCCACATTAAAGGCAGCATCTCTGGGAAGTGTTTTTATCAGTTAGGGGAGCAGTGACTTCAGCATTTGTATTGCTGTTATGACTAATGGCTTGGCCCTTCCAATGCCAGCACATCTCACATGTCTTAACAGTAATCCTCACCATACGAAAGTGACACCAAGGGAAACTGAGGCAGGGGACATTGTGCGCCTGCCATGGATGCCATGCTGTGTGTGAGGTACAGCTTCTCAGGCAAGACACATGCCCAGCTGTGTCTGCGGGGACCTGGGGGTCTCTTCAGCAGTAGCAGGGTGTGCACTAGCATTAAAAGTCAAAGAACTTGTCGAGATACCTTCTTCTTGCAACCTCCCCCATACATCTGTATTACCTTCTAGCCTTAGCAGCTGTACAGCAACCCAGTTGTCACGTCCCACTCCAGAGATGGCCACATGTCAAAAGCATGGGGGATGATTCCTGGACTGACTGAAAGGCTCTGCAAACGTGGGTTTCTATGATGGCGGCAGCAGGGGATGTTTCCACTCCTGGCCAGGAGAAAATGAGTCATTTGGCATTGGCGTCTGTATGAGAAGAACCGCCTCATCTCTTGAAGCAGTCCAGCACCAGGGTTTTGCCATCAGTGTTCGCCTCTCCAGCTCCAGAAGTGCTGGATGTCACATTGGCATTTCTTCATACAACAGACTTTCCTTGGGTCCTTTTCTTTCCAGGCTGTGTTGCTTGAGGTAGCCAACATCATGAGGACAACACTACCAGCCTTGAAAATGCTTCCTACCAAGGGGACAGCCTGAAGCTTAAATATGGGTTGGTGATGGCACACATGGGCAGTGTCCCCAGCCCCAGTGAGACACAGCAAATTGCCCGCCTGCCCCAGCTCCACTGAGAACCAAATGGCACCACCAGGAGCCACCATCCATGGTCAATTGCTGGTCACTGTGCTACCTAGTGCCACCATAACCTAGATCTCAGCAAGCAGGCAGACCCAATGCATCACCTGCAGGGACAGGATTGCTCATCACTGCTCCTAGCAAAGATCAGCAGGCTTCCATATCTATCACAGTCTCACCACCACTATGTCTAGAAATGATTGCAGCAGCCCAGTAGAGAGGGCTTCTCCTTGGGGGAGCTTTGAAGGGTCTACTGGTCCTAAGGCAAAATGGACATCCATCTTCTCCAGTAGCAGGAAGCTTTGGGTTCCCCAGACCATGAGTTTTCAGGCTCCTCAAGTGAAGAAAGAGGCTGCATTTAGGGCAGAGAGTTAAGCACCCAGAACAGGGGCTGCAGACCCAAAAGCCAGGAGCTACAAGCTACAAGGAATCACAGTGAATCCCAGGCATGTGAACAGTGGTAAGTGCTGTCAGTGCCAGCAGTGATTCAAATCATGGTTCAGCACCCCCCAGCTTCAGCGAGGCCAAGCTTTCAGAAACCAAAAAGAGAAGGAAACAATGCTCTGAGATTTCTCTGGGTCTTTTCTTTCTTCTCTTTTTCCCACAGGGAAGCAAGGTCCCGCAACAAACTGTTGATTGCGCTCAGGCAGCTCATGTTATCCGTGCTCGGGAGCACGGCGCAGCATGCAGTCCCCTCCAACGCCTCAGATTTGCTATCATCCCCTGCCACCTGCATAATCGCTTTGGTCACACCATGCTCTCCCCCGCTGCAATTTCACAGCCGCTCAGTCAGGGGAAAATCGCAGCGATTTGGGCTTGTCTGGAAGCATTACAACTGCGCGCTGCCTCTTAAAAGGACACTGTTTTGAACAGAGATGGATTGGCTGTGGGGGGACCTTCACAGGGTCCAGAGCTCCCCATTGAATCACTTGCCACCAGGAAAAGTGCTTGGACAAGTAAAGGGTATTGGGTCTGAGTGCTTGGGGATGAAAACAGACCCCCTTCCATGCCAAGAGCTCCCCTGGGCTGGGGAGGGTATGGAGCATCAGGTTGTGAGGCAGAACTGTAGGCTTCAAAGTCTGTCCCTGCCCCAGATTTCCTCCAGACTGCTCCAAAAATGTTTCAGAGGTCTTTTCTTCTCAAAGGGGTGCAATGGATGCCCTGTTGCCCGCCTCTGTATGTATTAAGTGTCTAAACCCTTCACAAGGCTGTGTCTGTCCTTCAACAGTGGGTGTAGGCACAGCCAAGCCTATATCCTGTCATGGTGGATGACGCTTCAGCACCTCAGTCTCACACTCTTGAAAGTATTTAGGGGCTTCCCTTCCAGTGAAAAACAAAGGGTGCCAAAACACCCATCAAAGTCAACACCAGCACACATGGTTAAATACCAGCACAAAGTCACAGCTCTGTCAAGAGTCAGTAATGCAATGGCTGGAATGCAGCAGTAGGAGAAGATCCATTTGACTGGGCAAATATGTGACACAGCATTCCCATTTCTCTGATTCTCTTTCAGTGTTATATGCGTTTTTCCCTCTGTGCACCCTTTTGGGCTCCCCTAAGCCTTGTCTCAGCAGAGGAGGGAATGCCATGTTGCTGAAACAATCCAAATCATTCCATATCAGTCATAAGCATGGTCTGGCAGTCAGGGTACACCCTGTGATCTGTGCCTCACGGTGTGCATGCAAGAGCAGAGGATGGGGCTGAAAGGGGAAAAAGAAGGCTCAATATTTCCATCCACAGCGCTATGGATCTGATTTTCTCTTGCAGTCAAATGAAGCATCGATTTATTGCAAATAGCCACTGGGCTGTGCTGATAGTGCAAAAGATTATTTTTTAGGTACCTTCTAGTCAATGCTGTGTGTACCTCCGCAAGTTACCTCTGCCAAGGGCTGTAGCATGAGCCTTACCACAGGGCAAATGCCAGAGGAGGGCTGGCACAGCCCAGGGGCACTGTCCCTAAAAGCCATCCCACCTTTACAATTTCTCCTTACCCAGCCCATGGGGCAGAATTATCTGTGGGAACTGCCTGCAAGGAGCAGATCTGAAAGCCCCACAGAGCCCAGTGTGCTTGGCCACTGACCCCACCAGCCACCACAGGCAGAAAAGTTCAAGTGCTGTCTAGTGGCACATAGGGCCTGTGGGACACATGGACACCCCCACTCTGGGCAGCAAGCCTTCTTCCCCTGTTCACCACCTCTGTGCATGCTGCCTCCAAGCTGCTCCCCACTCTTCTCCACAAAGCCTGCCTCTGCCAGCACCCCTCAAGCGTCTTATTCTCACCTCTGTGTAGCCTCCTTTCCCCATCTTTTCCTTCTTTTGCCCATTGTCATATATCCCCCTTTTCCCATGCCTGTACATCCTTCCTCTCCTGCACTCCAGGTCTGGGCTATGGCCGCATCCACCTGAGACTTGCATCATGTACCGTGCACCGTGCAGCACACTCCAAGGGCAAGGGACTGCAAAGGTGCTCCTCCCAAACTCACAAAGCAGGAAGATGGCTTTGCAACTATCTGCCCGCTCTGACTGCCAATGTCAGATGAGTGTCTCTGTTGTCACCTCCATGCCCTGTCCACCAGTGACATCTCCAAGGTGGGTCTTGCTGCCCCCCTACCGCTGGACCCGCAAAGAGAACCGGCAGCACAGTGCTGCGGGCCCCACCAGCAGCTCCCTGAGGATGGATTCAGCGGAAAGAACCACGAGGGGGCTCCAGGAACCCATCTGAGCTGGAGCAGAGATGCCAGGAACAGGGCTTGCTTTTCCGGGAGGATGGAGGAGAGGTGCTAGAAGCTGATCTCAGATCTCCTGAAGGATGGGGTCTCATCCATCATTCAGGGCAGAGGGGAGTGGGATAGATGACACAGCTCTGTTGAGGATGTGCCAGAACTTTTGTCCCTGTCACATAAATCATGGCAAGGAGCAGTGCACATGTCACAGTGTGCCCAATGCAGAGCCTGAAAGAAGTTGCGGTGTGGGCTGTGCTGGCTGACCCAGGGAACAGCAGGGCCACAAGCTCTTGCAGGATACTGGTGTTCAGTGTATGATCATTTACACCAGCTGTGGATTCATCCCACAGTGTTATTCCTGCAGGTCCACATTTATCCCTCACAGCTGTTTTATCCCTGTCTAACTGCACTGAGTGTAGGGGTATTATTTCCAAGAGGTAAATTTGACCCCAGCATTAAAGAAATGCTTTGGATAACAGTGCTGAGCTCACTCCTTGGCGAGCATCCTGGACACGCAGAAGTCACTCCAAGGATGACCTTTTCAAGTATGGGAGACATTGGTGAGAGAGCAGGTCCAAGTCTGTCTACCAGTTTGTCACAGTCTAACTCCACCATCCCATCACCACTGGGGGAAGAAAACACTCCTTCTGAGTTAAAGACTCAGCATGCCCACTCCTGTTACTGCATGCTGAGGTGAAGTCCCCCACTAAGGCGGGCACAAGACTCAGCAGTCCTGGCGTCACTGAGATAGCTAAGTGTTAGCTGAATCTTTAGGTAAAGAGCAATAACAGCGTACATGTGACAAGGTGACCCTCACCTGCCACCCTGCCTGGCCAGCACCACATCCTCCTCTCAGTGAACTTTTTTTGCCTTTACTCTTGGTGGACACTTCACACAGCCATGTGAGTGTTCAGGCCTGGCCACAGCAGACCATCCTCTCAGACAGGTGGAAATAACACTGAAGAAGACACTGAAGCCAGAGCAGATTCTCCATCATCTTCCTTCCCTTTGCAGGCCTGCGACCATCTCCCCACCAGTAGACTGCAGCACAGGGTTTAAATTGACACGGAGGCTGAGGGCAACCTGAAGTGCCAAGTCCACGTGGCTGCTGGGTGGCACTATGGTTCAGCATGGAAGAGCCCTGCACTGCAGCTCTAGACCCACAGCAGCAGTGGGGTGCAGAGTCCATTGAGGCTGATCTACTGTAACTGATGGAGACAGTGCAATTACCCAGGCCAGCTCATTAGGCATCCAATAAGACTTGTTTGGAGACCTGGCCTTAGTGGAGGACTAGGACAGTGGAGGTGTTGGAGATGGGGTTTGGAGCAGGAAGGAAGAGGGACGCATGAGGCTGCAGATAGCTTTAGCCACCTGGGGACGGCAGAAATGCAGTTGAGACCACTCAGCCACTGCCTCTCAACTTTCTTTAAGAGCCCACACTATAATAGGTCAGATTTGGCCAGAAAACCCCTGACCCCTGAGCTAGTCGGCATGAGCCTGCAGGAAGCTATGGCTCTGCACACCAAAGGGTTTGGTAGGCTGATAGATGGGTACAAGCACTGGGGCAAGGGAACCACCCAGGGTATGGCAGTCTAGCAGGTAAATCAGCCCAGAGGTCTGCTGATAGTGTCTACAGTGACATGCCTCTTGGGCATTGTCTTCTGCTCTCCACAGCCTAGGGGGTCAGCATGGATGCTTTAAACCCTTGCTATACCCACCAATGTGGCCCAAAAACACACAGAGTTTCTGTTGCCATTTCATACGTCCCAGTCCAGCCTCACAGTGTTATCACAGACTTTGACTCTCTGTGATCTGGCTTGAAAGAGGAATCAGCAAGCAAAGAAAATGTCGCTTCAGAATTAAGTTGCCCCTGAATTAGAGGAGCTGTTTCAAAAAGCTATCATGATGGAAAAATGAACATGCGAAGGACCCACCCAGCAGAACACGCAGGGAAAAAATAGATCCCAGTGTAGTCAGGGCTCAGACAAGACCACACTTGCTTGCAAAAATAAAGCATTGCATTTGACACATTGCTTACATATTAATTAGTTTTATCAGCTTGCCTGGGTGTGTTAACATGAGTGAGAGCTTGTGTCTGTTCAGTGATGAGCTGTTAAAACATCCAAAATAGGGCTACAAATAATGTCAGACTGAGATCTTCCCTTTGCCCGGAGCCTTCCTGCTGGTTTTCTAGTGCTTTTCCACTCATATTTTTCTATTTTACTTCCCTGTGTGTCCTAGGTACCATTTGTTCCCCAGTGCAGAACCAGAGACCCACGGGAGCAAGAGAAGTGGCTTCTGCACGGGAAGCAAAGCAACTGTCACTCCTCAAACACAAAGACAAGAAACGGAAAAAGAGTAAAACTCTATTCTCTTCACACCATCCCGTTCCTTCCCAGCGTCTCTGGGATCGCTGGAGGGGCACAGCCGCCGCAGAGGCTGGAGTTAACGTCGCCCCTTTAACGGCCGCGCCACAGGCTGACATCAGCTAGCTGGGGAGTCCAGGGAGGGCTGGGAGCTGCTGCTCCAGGAGTAGTGCCAACATATCCCTGTTTCCCTGCCTCTTCCCTGCTCTTGTTTGTGTGTGCCTTTTAACATGCCGCATATGTATCCGTGCTTGCCAGTGGATGTCTGCAGGGTCTACATTAACCAGCTCAAGCTGAAGTTGGTAAACAGCTATTAAAGTTTTGCTCTTCATGCCTCCAAGGGTGTCATTTCTGGACAAGGGAATCACTTGCATCCTTTGAGTTCTTACAGGCTATTCCCTTGTTTGCAGACCAGGAAGATCTTCCCACTTAGCTATGCGGACACGAGGGGTTTGAGTCGGTTTGTGCCTGGCACAGAGAAAGAAAATTAATCTCCTGAGGCTTAGTGAGGAGTGTTCATGTTTTTACCTGTTTCCTCGACAAGAGGGAGTCAGACTCAAAGCCTGTTAACTTTAGTGTTTAAAGTTCTCACTCCTGAGCAGAGTCCGCATCTTAAGCTGCTCTTCTGCCCTGGGACAAAACGCTGAACCCAGCGACTCCTCAGTCCTGCAGGAGGCTGCAAACTAGGTCTTAATTTTAGACTGTCACAACTTAGAAGTTTCTTGGAAACCAGATTCCCATCCCAAACGCTGCACGGCACTGAGTGGGAAGCTGAAAGCAAGTCCCGAGCACCAATCCCAGCTGCAGCACCACCGCTAAAGCTATTTGTCCCCACACAGGTTTTGTTTCACACGTTCTTGCCTTCTGTTTTTGCTGGAGCCTCCGACTCTATTGAGAGGCAAATTTTAGCCATCTGGCAAAGCAGGCTATAGGGGGGAAAGAAAAGAAAAGGAGAGAGAAAACACAATGTGCATGAGCACAAACACACACACAAAACTCCGAAGATTAGGGAAGACAAAAACTTCACTGAACGCCGCGGCTTTTGCTGGAGCGCACGGGCGGCGGGAGAGGAGGGAGCGGCAGGCGGGCGCAGAGGACGGTTCCAACGCAGGCAGGTCTGCCTGCGTGCCTGTGGGGATGTGGGGAACGGTTGCAGGCAGGGGAAGGCGTGACCTGCATGGAAAATGCCAGACAACTCCAGACGCACGCACACACACATAGGCGCACACACGCTCACAAATCTCCGGACAGAGATAAGGCGGACAGCGGAGCACTCGGGAGGAGACAAAGCCGTTCTCTGCAAACCAACCGGCAATCCTCCACACCAAACCCACCAGGAAACCCTCCCAGCAGCAAAATGAGGTGAGTACCTCCGCAACGGGCTGACCCCGGGGTCCCGCATGCCGTTGTTTCGGGGCACGGCCGGGCAGGGGGCCATCCCGCTGGGGAAGGTTCCCCTCTGATGCCCGTGGCTTTGGTTTCCCGATCTAGAAGCGAACCAGGCATTGCTCATGCCTCGGCTTCGTGCTGCAGCCCGGTTTGTGTGCCAGCATCCCGGCAGAGCTCAAAGAATCCTCGGGTGATGGGCATGCAGCTGGGGCGTACTGCTCTGCCATGGTCCATGGACGAAAGGTGTGAGTGAGGCTGGAAACGCTGCAAGGGCTTCAGGTTTCTGTGCACACTATGATCATTTATCACTTTTAGGTGAAGTTTAGATTTCCTGGCATGGAAAAGTCGTTTGATGTTGATTTGCCTCCCGTATTTAAAGGGAGAGCAGTGAGTTGCACCAGCAAACAGCCCATTCAAGTTGAGGAGGTGATGCCCATTTTTACCAGCTGAGCATCCAGCCCCATGCATGTACCCTGTCCAGAGGAGAAACAGATTTTCCCTTCACACATTTTTGTGGTTTCAGACAAGCTGTCACAAAAAGGCATGTTCAAAAGAAAAATCAATTCAAATTTCTCAGCTCCTATTAACTTTGGTTTGTAATGAAGAGCTGTAAAAAGTGGTGGAACTACACAAATGAGTCCCAGAAATCTACTGCCCTGGTTTTGAAAGAACACAGGTTAAAAATAATCCACTAACAGCGCTTCAATTTCCTCGCCAGCATACGCAAATCAAGCCTGATTTTGAAACCAGGTGTACACCTACATGTGAGCAGTTCCAGTGTCTGTAATACACACCTGCAAGTCTTTGCCAGGCCTTAGTACCTTTTTAGAAAGCATAACTTTCCATCTTTAATGGCTCTAATTTCCTGCGTGTTTCTTTTCCTTTCTGCACTCTACTGGGTGTAAAGTGCCAGAGGTCTGCTCCTCTTTCTGAATCCCATGCAGTGGCACCAGCTTTGGTGTCTGGACCTCCAGTACAGGCAGTGGTTTTATGCTCACTTTCATGCTCAAATGGAGCTCAAGGGTGGTGCGAGATCAGGTGGACTACCACTAATTTACCTGTCCTTTCTGCTCTCCTCTGGGACAAGAAAGTTGGTAAAGTTGGGACAAAGTCTTTAGGCTGAGATTTGTTAAAGGCTGAATTTGATGACAAAAGATCTCTAAGGATCTCAACCTCTGTGTGCCCACATGGGGTGAGGGGTACCCTAAGAACTGAAGAGAAAAAAAAGAAAAAAAAAGGGAACAGAGAAGAGAAAAAAGAGAAGAGAAAAGAAAGAAGAGAAAAGAGGATAGTGGAGCATAACATGCTGGGTTGCCCTTCTGGGGACCCAGTCCATCCTTACCCAGCTGCAAAGATGTGTGCTGTTTATTGAGAGCCAACAATCCCAGTTTGGCAGGATGAGGCAAAGTGATAATAATGATACTTAGCAGTTATTGCCATGATAGTTTCATTAAACTGATTTAGAAAGCATCATTATTTTATTAAGCATCCTTATGTTTATTCTTCCATTAAATGAAGATTTGCCCATCAGAGCCCCATTAATTAAAGGACGTGTTGCCAGTGGCTGCTGCTCCCAGAAGCATGAAGAATACCAGGCTCATGATGGTGCCTGGAGCTGGGAACTGTGGAGGTGCCTTTGCATCTTACATGGCACCTGCATCATCCACCTTTCAAAGGGACTTCCCCTCCTGGAAGCCACGTGTAGCTCCCGCCCTCACCTCCACTTCTCTGCAGCTTGGCAGAGGGGTTGCTCCTGGTGGCAGAGCGCTGCACCTCCTCTCCCAGACATTTGGAGTGTGTGACCTTATACAACCCGCTTGAGACCTCAACAGGTTTTGGCACTGCCAGAGTTCCATTTCGTCTCCTCACATATGTTTTCCAGGTACCCTGTGACATGGGCCTTTTGTGCCTTGCTGCTCTACAGCGTGGATGCCATTGAGCTGACGGACATGTTTGGGGAGATCCAGTCTCCCAACTTCCCAGATTCCTATCCCAGTGATTCAGAAGTGACGTGGAACATCTCTGTGCCTGACGGATTTAAAATCAAGCTCTACTTCATGCATTTTGACTTGGAGTCCTCCTACCTCTGTGAATACGACTATGTGAAGGTGAGCTGTGATATCACGGGCAGATGGTGGGGTAGACAGCAGACCTGTTTGGCCAGCTAAGAGAGGATAGTGCTGGAAAAGCTGGGAACAAGCCAGTTTTTCCCATTTATTGGACACAGGAGTTGTCAGTCTAGTGGACAACAGGGAGAGCACATGTAAGCTGACAACATACCATTGAGCTAACAGTGAATGGGACATGAGATTCAGAACTTGCACACAGAGGGCAAGATTTCTGAAAATATTTGGGCGCCTCATTCTCATTGGACCCAATGGGATTTACACACCCATGGCTGATGAACTTCTGTGGCTAAACCCCCAGCCTGTGATACCAGCCACATGCAAGGAAGATCCTTGAGCTGGGCACTCTTTGCCAGGCCATGGCCATGGGTGCACCTTGCAGCCACCCTGCTTCTCTGGCTGCAGCTTGCAGGCTCCTGAGGCACCCTTTCCAGACTCCAGGGATGCCAAAGGTAAAGGTTAGACCTGAGCTTGAGGCTGCTCTACTGCAAGCAGAGCCTCCCATAAGCTGCCAGGCAGAGACCCAAAGGCTCCCTTGGGTGTAATGCAAACCCATTTTGGAGCTGGAATACAAATTTCGGGGCCACTACTGGCAAATACTTGCAGCACAAACAAGATGTAGAGGCTCCCCGGGACCTTTCAAGGCCAAACCACAAAAGATTTCAATTTGCTTCATTACTGGGCAGTAACCCATCAGAAACTGTGGTGGGCCACACACTGCAGTGCCACAAAGTATCCTTGCCTCTTGCGCCATAGGTCTTTCCAAACAAGGCCCTCCTTTGCGTCCTGGACAATCCTGAGTTCTCCATGCCTTTGAACTTGGTCAGGTCTTGTGCTTTCTAGCAGACCAGCATAGCAAGCAGGTGCTTTCTAGGTTTGCCTGGCTGAGCATGCCTTACCCCAGTGCCCTGCACAAGCCTCACCCTGCTCCTCTGCACAGAGGCAGGTGGAGGTTGCAGCCAGGTCTGGAGCCCTGGTGCTAGCTGCCAGCTAATTGAAATTATTACTTTATTCTTGCCCTAGTAAAACAAAGCAAACATTTGTATTTTTTTCCCCTCTAGAATCTGTTGTTCGCTGCTTTAATTTCCCGTTTGTGCTGGCACTAATTCTGCTACTAACAGCTCTCATTGAGGTTTGATTAGTTCTTTCTGCTTCTCCTGGATCTTCTCCAAGCACAAGGGCCAGGGACATATATAGAGATATATTGCTTTAAAAACCCAATAAGCTCAAGGAGCGGATTTGTTGGAAACTTTCCCCATTCCAAGCTTTACCCCTCCTCCCACCCTTCACCCCCTGCTCTTTTTTCCTTTTTCATAATGCTCCCTGTTATTCGGCCATGGTGCCAACTTGGCACCATAGCTCTCCCTGCCGCTGGATCTCCATAAGAAGGCGGTATTTTTCACAGGGATTTAGATCTGAGCTGTATAAAGTTGCTTGGGGCTATAACTCAGCTTGCGGAGCCTTCACCACGGAATTACATTTGAAAAGTGCTGAAAATGGATGGATTATGGGAGACCCATAGGCTACTCTGCTGGGTAGGGGTCCAATCTTGATGCTGCTAAACCACCAGCTTAGAAAATGTTAAGGAGGGCAGCAAATAACTCCGCAGCTGTTTTCCTCCCTGTGTTTGATTGTGCCTAGCCTCTGACTGCATCAGTGCAAGACATAAAAACAGTGTCATCCTGCTCTTTGGCTGAGGCCAACAGTGCATGGCTATAGAACATAAGTACAGGGCCAACACACATAGGGGCTTCTCTCTAATGCTCCGTTAGTCCCGGTGAAGATGCTCAGAAAGCCACAGAACACATCTGTGTTAGATGATGTTCAATGGATTCCTCTCCATGAACTTTTACCATTGCTTTCTGAACTCGTGGGTGACTTTAATCTCTGCAGCATCCTCTGAGAGCAGCACAGGTTAAATATATGATTATATGCCTCTGTGTGTGTGTGAAGAAACACCTTCTTTTTTGTTCTCACCATGGGTCTGACTGAGCTCTCCATCGGGGTCTTAATCATCTTGTCTGCCATAAGAAGGAGGTCACAATGAGGGCTGAACAGCTCCAATGCAAGGTGGAGATCCAGCTCAGGGCAGGCAGAAAGCTGCTATGCCCTGGCCCTTGCTTTCGATATCTCCTTGAATACCTACACACCCAAGCTCTCAAGCAGTGTAGAAAGTCATCCTGAGTGGCAAGCTCAAGGCGAGCTGAGCTGTAAATCCGCACAGTTCTCTGCCTTCGGGGTGGTCTACAGAAGGGAACAGTTTCCAGAGCTCTGAAACAATGGCTAATTGAAACAATAGCTGTTTATTTATATATATATATACACACACATATGCGTGCCTGCGTGTATATATAAAAAGATCATGGCTTATAAAGCTTGTAGGCCAGGAAGCTTGTTTGTGCAAACCGGCATGGCAGAGAGGGGTACTTCAGTAAGAAAGTGATCCAGGAGGAACAGTCACCCCAAAATATCCCCCCAAAGAAGCCCCATGCAGGTAGGAAACACCAGCCACAGACTGCCTTGGGAAGCCAGTTGGAGACAGCCAGGTTGTGGATGGCTCCCCTCAGCCACATGCCAGGTCCTGGGGATGGAGATGAAGCAGTCATCTGTGCTGGGCTTTTGACTCCTGCCCTCTGCCATGCTCCCCTGTAGGCTCTGCCCAGCTCATCGCTGTCCCCAGAGAGCTGATTTGGGGGTTCCTCATTTGCGGGGGTCCTCACTGTGGTTTGCCCAGCTCTTTTCTGGTGTCACCCAGCACTGAGTGCTTTTATACCCAGTTCTCCAGCACTGGCCAGGGCATACCAAAAGCCACAGCCATGACTGGGAAATTGGGTTGAGTGACCTGACTAGTGCCACTGAGGAGCGCTGCGGCAGAGGCAGGGGGCTGGGAGATGAAGTCACAGTGAGCACCAGAGATGGGAGATGAAATTCTGACTTCTGAGGGGCCTTCACGAGTGAATCCCCAGGTTTATTAGGGAGATCTGAGCCTAGGGTCCTGTCCATGAGGTTGTGCACATTGCTCGGTCAAGCCCTGAAATGACATCAACCGCTGAGGGCTTGGCAGCAAGCTTGGGACCAGCTCCTTGGTTGAAGTGAAGGTAGGACCTATAGTGAGAGGTTTTCCTCCAGTCAGACCATGGCAAGTCCTTGATGGCCCACAGGGCTCATGGGGTTACATCTGTTCACCCTGATCCCTGTCACTGAGTCCTGATTCAGGGAGGCACATGCTTGAGACCTGATCGTGTTCCAGGGAGGATCTGTGCCATCCGGCACTCACACAGACAGGACTCCTGCTAACCCCGTGTGGGGGTGCCAAGGAGCTGGCCAGGCATCTTAGGCAAAACCAGTGGCTGCAATCAATTTGCGGGTGGCCAGAGGCCCAGCTGAGCACAGGAGGCCATTTTTGCCAGCCCCAGTGAGGGGCTTGTGAGAGAAAAACAGGGGTCTGAGCCAAGCTGGGAAGGCAGGGCTGCAGGCAGAGCATCAGCTAGTGCCACCACCCCAGGAAGCAGTGCTCCAGAAGGAGAGGGGTTTTATGTGATGTAATGAAGCCACATCCCCCTGAGGTTTGGCACAATGTTTAGGTGCATAGCAGACCAGCTTTGCATGCAGTGTCCTAGGCTCACAATGTGCCATACCCTGCCATGGGTGATTCCCATGGGGCAGGGCTGCATGCCATGATGTTCCGAGCACTCAGCTGCACTCGGTGCTCAACACAGCACTGCCAGGGGCCATGCAGGGCCAGGGAAGGAGATCGCTGCTGCTGCTGCGTTCAGGGCAGCGCATGCCCAGCCTGGGGCTCAGAGAAGAGGGCACAAACCCATTTACACCTTCCTCTGCTCAAAGGAGAGGGAAAGGGTACAAATGGGGAGTTACCATGAACTAGGGGAGGGTCAGGAGAAGAGCATCTTCTGACGGGCCTCAGTCAGGGGGTCATCCATGCCCCAGGGGAATGGAGTCCCAAAAAGAACATTATCAAATCCTGGGAGGCAGCTGGGAAGGTCTAGGGCTTTGCTGCTGACCTTTCCCGTCCTTTTGGCTCTGTGCAGAGAGTGTGGTGGCACCCGCCACCCCCTGCACAGCTGTGGACCAGCAGCTCCATCAACACCCCACCATCCTGCCTGGGCTCCCGTTGTGCCTCCCCAGGAATAAAAAAACAGGGTTATGTGGGTGCAGCAGCCCGCAGGAGGGGATGGTCTCCAGACACGGAGCCAAGTCCACAGCAGGGGAAACCAGCGTCCTTCACTTTCCCCCATGGCACAGCTGCCATGTATGTTCCTGAGGAAATTCAGGTGCATGTTTGCACATAAATGGACCCTTAACATCTATCAGGCGGAGGATGCATGCATGTTGGGGAGAGGATCTTTAGGAGGCATAGATGGAGGCTCCTGTCTTTTTCCTGCTTCATTTTTAACAGCCAGCAGCAGCATCAGTCATTTTGCAAAAACACCCCATTCATCTGGGTGTTGGCTTCTTGTGTGCACTCTGTGAGGCAGCGAGACGGGCTGTTTCATGCCCTTCCCCGTCTCTGAGTGTATCCTCCCCATGTCATGTTCTCAGTGTCTTTACCCCAGTGCTGTGATTTCTCTGCCTAATGAGCCATTTATATATATTACAAGTGGTATGTTTGGCCTTCATCAGTCCAATTAGTGCATTCCTGGAGGACTGGAAAGGGGCGGGTGGCGGCTGCGTTTCCGTATTGCCGGCTGCCTGCTCTTCTCCAGCAGCAGACGCTGAACCGCAGGGCCAAATTCCCCTTGGTGTTCCGGGTGTTGCGTTAACTCACCCGCTGCAGGAGGCATCTCTGGAGCATCATTCATACTCCAGGGCAGCACCCCAGCTCCTGCCCCAAAGGGGGAAATCAGTATGGGACAGAGGGGGACACATGGCTTGGGTCACCATATCTCTTAGCCACAACCCAAACCACAATGCAGGGGGACAGAGCCACAGCCAGGGAGGCACCCCCATCTGCCTCCATCCAGAGGGGCAGAAATCTTAACAAGAGAACAAGGAGGCAGGCAGAAACAGGGCAGATGGCAAGACGCAGTGGTAAGGGTAAATTTAAGGCACAAGAGTGTCACTATATTTTATTTTTCAAAGGAGGATTCTTTCAGCGTATTTTTATAGGGAATTTCTCTGCTTCAATTGATATTTCCCTCTGGGACACATCTTCTCTAGTGAAAACGTCGACATCGTGACCCGAGAGGGAGAAACTCCAAACAAACAACCAGGATTTAATTACCAGCCTGCTCGCTGGATGTAAATGATCTACAAAAAAGTATACAGTCCTCAGCAGCAGCACCAAATATTAACCAGGGATGATGACCTCTCTGTTTAGTTTACTGCTGGAGGGCTGTCTCTGCTCCCTGTGGCTCGGGGCATGGGACCCGTCACAGATAAGAGGCCTTGGATACCTTCATCAAGGAGACCACAGCTCTGGGGCCTCATCCTGCCGATCTAAGGCTGTATCCAGGGATGCTGGTGGCAGTGTTGGGGCTGGCCCCATGGTAGGAGCATCCTTAGGCCAAGACATGGGGCACCAGGGCAGGTTTTGCTGTGCCTCAGTGATGCTGGGCTGCAGGTCCTGCACCAGCCAGGGCTGGAGGAGAGGGATGGGAGCCCACATAATGGTCCATGTGTCCCTGCAGATGTGACAGCCGCCAGCCCTGCACAGAGGAGCTGGCTGGAATTTGCTCCTTCCCACAGCTTCCCTTAAGAAAAAGCAGTTCCTGCACAAAAGGCTGCATGCCACGTGCTTGCACAGCCAAGACTGCATGATGGGGCCAAATGCCGTTTTCCTTTTGCTTTTAGTGATGGCGCTCCTGTTTGTCAGTTTGAAACACTATTTCATTTCAAAACAAGCTTTCTTTGAAATTCAAAAGAGATTTTAAAGCACCGCAGTATATTCCAAAGGGATTGAAACCAGATGGATCCCAAATTACTTGTTTTCCTTTTTTTTTTTTTTTCCAGAACACTATTTCACTCAAAAAAACTAAAATTCAGTTGGGTTTTTGTCCCAATGCAGGCACATGTTTTTTCTCCAAATTCTCAAAATTTATCATCGGAAAGTCTCTCTCTTTTCTGGCCAGCTCCAGCTTGTATGAGAGGATGGAAAATATCTGGAGGCAATGTCAAGGCATGCTGAGTTGCCATTTCCATGTTGGCTTTCCCTGGTGTGAGCGGGTTTCCGCCTGCTTGTTCAGCCCTGGGAAATTTCCCTTTCAGCCCCAGACCCTCCCCAGCCAGTACATGCCGAGGGTCTCCAGAAGACAGGGATGAAGCCAGAGGAGAGTCTTGCCTCTGAGGCCATGCAAGCTGGGGATGGTGTTTCAACACCTCTGGGATGCCATGGGTCCCAGGGCAGGCAGCTGTTTTCCCCAGGCATATGCTGGGGGGCTGCACGCTTCATTATGGCCTCAATAGCACTGGCTTGTCACCAGAGGCAGCAGGCTGCTGTGGTGGTGTTCATAGCATTCCTCAGACGAGGGGTTATTCATATTCATATCTCCTGGGGGAAAGCAGGCAGGATGCTGGGAGCCAGCTGGGAGAGGTTATGGTTGAGACAGGGGCTGCAGATGAGAGGTACAGAATGAGTTGGGGTCAATGCTGAAATGGTCCTAGAGAAAATGGCAGGGAAAAAAGAGGAAAGGGGGTTTCCAGGGAAAACCAGAGGGTTTTCTGCAGGGATTACAGTGCTTTAAGGCACAGGTGAAGCTGTGCTTTAAAGGAATGCACATAGACACTAGTGAGCGTGCTGACATGACAATATGACACACTGGCTCATTGGTGCCCTCCTGTAGCCCTCTTGAGTGCATGGCTCAAAGCCTGAAGGAGGTCTGGAGGCAGACAGGGACCCTGGGTGGCAGGGACAAGACCCAGTTTATCCAAGCCAGCCCAGGGGGCAGAAGCACCATCCAAATTACAGCTCCTGCTTTGAGCTGATGCAGAGCAATGGTCAGGGGCTTCTCTGGGATCCCAGCACCCTCCCAGCAGCACAGCCCTCATGCAGACACTGCTGCCCAGATCAGCACTTGGGCCAACGGAGGAGGCAATGGGGAGTGTCTCAGGTGCCAATAGCTCTGAGTGGGAATGCCAGTCAGGGCTGATTTTCACACCCCTTCTTCCCACCACCTGCCTGCGTCCTCACTCCACTTTCCCAAACAGGCTCCCTCCCTTCATCCTCCCCTTACACCCCCCAGCTCTTCCTTACATCCCAGATGCTGCCTGCTCTCATCTGATTCAGAGAAAACTCCAGGAACAAACTCGTCAACAAAGTTTCAAGTTGACAAGCTGGTATTCTTTATTGCCGCGCCGGGAGACACAGGGATAGCTCCTCCTAACTTGTGTCACCATATTGCTGGACAGGCCATCCTCATATAGTCGCTGGGCATACATACATATTCATGAGGCTACACTCTACGCATGAATTACATCATTTTCCAGAAAGTTTCCCGCATGCATACCAAAATGTGATGGTGGTCTTTGAGAGGCGTTTACATCTTCCAACAATCTTCATAACTTCTGGCAGTCTTTGGAGCACCAGCTTAATTAACATTACGGACATAGCAATCGTCCTGTCCTTCTACCTATCAGTTAGTTTAACTACTCCCATCCTAGGCATCTGCTAGTCCAGATACTCCCCATCCCCAGGTCCTGTTTTTCTATTCTGTTTTTTCTTACAATTTTGTACTAAGGTTGTAAGGACCTAAAACTACGTCAACTACCTTCAAGCACCTCAGTTATTTTCCATTACAAAGCCATCAAACTTAAGGTTACTTAGAACTGATTACATTTTGTGCTTTTGTGCCTCCTTGTCTCACATCATCTGCTTCAGAAGCTCTGGGCAGAGCAGGCTGAGTCCCTGCTTGCCCACAGAAAGTGAGGTGGATGCAGCGGGAATGGTTGGAAATTGCTGTTCCGAAGGTGGTCTGGGAAGGGCCAGGGCAGCACAAGGCTGAGCAGGACAAGGCACCCAGGGGCCCAGAGCTGCATCCTTAGGCTGTGGCCATCAAAGGCTGCTGAATGGGCAGCCTGCCCCACAGAGATACTGCTGAGCCGTGGCAGGGAACAGGCTGGGGAAGCAAAGGCAGAGATGTGAGCTCTGAGGTGCAGAGCATGACTCCAAGCCTGACCTCCTGCAGGAAAGCTCTCTGGCTTGCAGACATCCAAGCCCTGCAACACACTCACCCATTCTTTCTGCTAACAGATTGAAGCTGAGGACCAGGAGCTGGCAACCTTCTGCGGCAGGGAGACCACAGACACAGAGCAGGCTCCTGGCCAGCAAGTGATCCTGTCCCCAGGGCCTTACATGGGGCTGACTTTCAGATCTGACTTCTCCAACGAGGAGCGCTTCACCGGCTTTGATGCCCATTACACTGCAGTGGGTAAGCAGCAGTTCAGCTTACCAGGACCAGCTTGCTAAGGTGGCAAAATAAATTTGCTAGGATCATATCCCAAGCCAGCCTTGGGGACCCTAGCAAGAGAACTCCTTGTATGCAGCCCTTGGGCCATATGGGACTCATCGGGTGCTCATGTGACCCACCAGATGAGAAAACTTGCTTCTCAGTGTTGTGGCAAATGTCCCCACAGGAGTGACATGTGGAGGGCTGCAGGGTGACCACCCTTCCTTGTTATCTCCATCCTAGATGTGGATGAGTGCCTGGAGAAAAGCGATGAGGAGCTGGCATGTGACCACTACTGCCACAACTACATTGGCGGGTACTACTGTTCCTGCAGGTTTGGCTACATCCTCCATTCCGACAACAGGACCTGCAAAGGTACTACCTAGGCACAGCTCAGACATGGAGATGGTCACACAGAGGGGTCCCTGAGCAGGCAACAGACCTACCAAACACTGGCAAAACTGCCCTCTTTTGCTGCCAGGGCAGACAAGTTGCCTCTTCCCCTACACACTGTGGGACTGGAAAGTGCCTAAGTCCTGCAGTTCTATTGCAGGGGAAGAAGATGTGGTTTCTCCTGTAGGCTGTGCTTCTCAAGTCAGAGACATTAAAAGGTTTAGTCTTAGCTCTGAATCTGCATCATGTAGATTACCTGGGATTAGCTCACAGCCCAGGACTTCTATGCTGCAGGCATATCTGGAGATTGGCTGTGTGAGGTGCCCCTTGCATAGTCCCATATTTGGGTGCAGCAGACCTCAGTCCACTGTGAGGGCTGCTGAGAGTGGTCAGGGCTGGGATGTGGCTGGCAGGGTCCTGAGAGAGCCATGGCTGTGTTTCAGTGGAGTGCAGCGACAACCTGTACACCCAGAGGAGCGGGGTGGTTGCCAGCGCCGATTTCCCCAGCCCCTACCCCAAGAGCTCAGACTGCCTGTACCGTATCGAGCTAGAGGAGGGTTTCTTCATTACCCTCAGCTTCGAGGACAGCTTCGATGTGGAAGACCACCCCGAAGTGACCTGTCCTTATGACTACATCAAGGTGAGTTGGGCTCTGCACACTCCTCCTATCCCACACCCTTGTCACTTCCCCAGTGCCCTGGTGATGGGACCAAAATCACCCTTGTCTAAGCAGTAGTGCTCAATTGACCCTGTGTCTCTTACCACATGTAATTTTGACCCTCTCAGCCAATAGTGACCCTCTTTCAGTTCACATGCCCCCAACACATGGTGCTTAAGTCCCACTGACCCCACCGCAGCCCCATCCATTAGCCAGCCTCAGGGTGAAGCAGTCATCAGAGATCACAGATCCCCCTCAAACCACCCACTTTTCTTTGCCTTGGCAGATCAAAGCTGGAAATAGGGAGTTTGGCCCTTTCTGTGGAGAGAAGTCCCCAGGACGCATTGAAACACAAACCAATAGCGTTCAGATCCTCTTCCACAGTGACAACTCTGGAGAGAACAGGGGCTGGAAGCTGTCATACACAGCAATTGGTAACTGCTGATGCTTTCCTCTGTTTGCTGGGCTTGGGCAGTGGGAAGGGCTTTATAAGCCCTGCAAGTGGAGAACGTGAATTTGGTGGTCTATGATCCCATCTCCAGAAAGGGTCTGTTCCAGAAATCACATGAGGAGAGGAATAAAATAACAAGGAACCTCCTTTCTATTTTTTTCCTACTCAAGATGAACCCTGAAACAAGACCACATTGCAAAGCAGAGCATATTTGGGCAGGATAATTGCACAAGCTACTGTTAGTAGCTCCCAGCTAATATTTGGGCTAATAATTTGGGGTTTGCCCAAAGCCAGGGTATTACATACTAGAGGAAAGACTTGGAGCCTCCACTCCTTCCAGGAGAAGAGTCTGGCTGAGCCAAGCCAGTGTAGACTAACAGCAAGAGCAGGGCAGGTATGCTCGGACAGTGCTACATGAACTGTGGTGGCAGAGCTGGGACTCCACTTCCTGTCATTGATTCAGCTGAGTTTTGTTTTGCTTCATTTGCTTTTTATTCAAAGGAAACCCATGCCCACTGGTGCAACCACCAATCAATGGGAAAATTGAGCCTTCCCAAGCCAAGTATACCTTCAAAGACCAGGTTGTCATCAGCTGCAACACCGGATACAAAGTACTGAAGGTATTGGGTGACCGTGTGGAGCTGGACACCTGGGTAGGAAAGGGTGGGATCCTTCCTCCCAAAGCCACTGCATCTCTGGGAGAATGAATGTCATCCACATACAATTACCCAGTTCCCGGGGCAAGGAATAAGCCTCCTCTGAAAGCCACCAACTTTGCTTTCCAGAGGAGAAGAGGAGATGGCGCCTTCCCAAGCCACCCTCCAGCATCCCTCCAGAGCCGCCAATCTCACAGGATGCTAGGCTTGGCACCTCTGCCAGGGAAGAAGTCAGTAAAAGCCCCAGGGGAGCTGCCAGGACCATGCCTGCTCC
Source organism: Psittacus erithacus (assembly GCA_009867235.2). Lineage (NCBI taxonomy): Eukaryota > Metazoa > Chordata > Aves > Psittaciformes > Psittacidae > Psittacus > Psittacus erithacus. The sequence goes on along the minus strand of WYDI02026402.1, from coordinate 37,567 downwards.
CCACCTAGGCAGGCTCTGGCTCAGCTTCCTGGGCAGCTCTGCAGACCAGGAGGTTCTCTGGGACTTTGGAACAGCTTCAGCTAGTCAAGGGGGCTGGGATTTTGGCAGGCCCTCTCTGGGAAACAGCTGAGAGCCACAGGGAGTGCATGTGATTCACGGGGTGGCTGTCTTCCCTCCAAACCAGTAGCCTGCTTTGACTTCCAACATGGAGCTGGGTATTTCTCTGATCTCCTCCCAGCCCCATCCTTCATGCAGAGCTGCCTCCTGGCCCATCCCAGCACCTAGAATAGGAATAAATGACTCCAGGGTTTTTTGCATTCAGCATGTCACTGAGATGCGAGCAACAAGAAAACTTTTCAAGATTTTCATTATAATTATATTGCAATATTTAGCTAGAAAAGTCCTCCTCCAGGAGGGTCTGGATATAACTTGACTTAATCACCAAGAAATTGGCTTTTTATGGAGAGGTTAATTTTCTTGCCTTGTACATTGATGGTAATTTTTTTGCTGGCATCTTCTGCACAGGATAACCTGGAAAGTGACTCCTTCCAGATCGAGTGTCTAAAGGACGGGACATGGAGTAACAAGATCCCTATCTGCAAAAGTAAGAACACCCTTCCCCACCCTGCCAATGTCCTTCTCCTGCTGAAATAATTTCATGCTAAAGGGAGCTGCCTTGCCAGAGTGGAGTTCCTTACTCAGAGACACAAACCCAGCCAGAGAGGCTACGTAACTCTGCAAAGCTCTTTTGGCTCATTCTTGGATAACAGCGGGGCTCGCTCCAAATGCCACAAGCAGGAGGTTGGTGCTTTTATTTAGATTACTCATATAACTTGATTTGCGAGCCACTTGGCTGTCTCCCTCTCAAAGAAAGAGCAAGCCTGGCTCTTGAGAGCCAGGTCTGTTGGATAAATCTGACATAACTCGGGGTAATCTAATTCCTGGTACAAATTTCCTTCCCAGTGGAGGCTACTAAGACCCAGGGCATTAGAGAGGTCCCAGGCACTAGCCTAAACTGGGTGCTGCTGAGCCAAGTGAACGGGGAGAGAAAAGTTGTCCAGATATTTGCAAAAAGGAGACAAGGGGAGAAGGGGAGAAGAAAGGAGATGCCATTTGAAAGGACAGGTGATGATTTGCATCACCTCTTCTTTCGTCTAACCTGGCTCCTCTCTCAGCTCAGGCTTGGCAGATGTACCCAACAAAACCTTTCCCCCAAACACCGCCAGCCCTCAGGAAGGTGCTCACTGCTGCTCAGCCTGCTGTGAGGCTGTCCCAGGGAGGAGAAAAGCAGCAAAGCACACTCAGAGAAGGTCCCAAGGTCTTCCAGGAGAGGCAGGATGAGATTGCTCTAAAGGGATGTTGGGATCCAGGCTCTCCTCATCTGGGCAGATCCTTTTTCTTTTAATGATATTGTGGATCTTACCTTAGAAGAGCATTTCTGGAGCTTTAATTCATGTTTTCTCATTCAAAATGAAAATTGTGAGGCCTGCTAAATAGATTAGTATCTGAAAGGGCTCCTTAGAAATTGTGGGATCAGAGATGCCCCTGCCCTACCATGTAAATCCCCACTCCTACAACTCTCACTACCAGTCTCCCATTGATTTTACCCAGCTTGAACAGTGACCAGATGAAAATTGGCATTGACCAGAAAAAAAGAACAAATATTTTTAATCCCAGGAAGTATCATTTTTTTAAAATGATTACCTACATTATTCGAGACGGGCTGGAACTGATCCCTTCTTGTGTGGTATGACTCACTACACTAAATTTCTAGGACTTTTTGGGGAAAGCCAAGAAGCCCCTAAATGGGCAGTTCACGCCTCCAAAGTGCAACGCCTCCCACCTCCCCAGGATGTGTGGGAGAGGCAGGGCACAAGCAAAAACAGTATTAGAAAGCAATGCAGAAAATAGAAAATTTCTCAGCCAAGGTGGATAAAATCCAGCTCCGTGGCCTAGCGAGTCTGAACACAAACCCGTGACAGCCTCTCCCAGCCCCTGTCCCCAAGTTGCCTTGGGCAAGCAGAGCAAGTAGGTCCCCGGCACAGCCCTGGCTCTGCCGGCACCCGCAGCATGCTGGCACGGCTTGCTGGGCTCTCATTAACGATTGCTGGTGTTTTGGGGGCTGGGTTTCCTGCATGCCTCTCTCTGCTCATCTACTAATTGGGCTTTCTCTCTGCTCTCCTCCTTCCCCTTTGCTTTCGGTGCAGCTGCAGATAGAGCCGACAACCAGGCAGAGGGAAGAGCCGGCTCGGAGCAAGTGGCCGCGTGAGGCTGGTGCTGGCTGCGCCGCCCCGACAGGCAGCCTGTCTCAATGTCCCTCTGATCTATCCGGTACCCGGGGCATGTCCCGTTTGACCCTGGTCCGACTGCCAAACCCATCTCTGTTGCTTGTCTAACTGGCATGGCGCTCTTAACCCTCCTGCGTCTGGTGCTTTCTTAACTCCATCTCGACAAGGGAAAGGAAATTTGGAGCCAATCCCCCTTCCCTGCTGTCACACTGCTCCACGGGAAGAGTGGCTGTCCAGCCCCAGCACCATTGCCTGGGGACCATGTGCTGCCACCAGCTCCCAGCACGTCCTCTGCATCCCTCCCTCTCCACTCAGATGCCTCAGCCAGCCTGGCTCCCGCCTCGAGGCAGTGGTTGCAAAAGGAGCACAGCATGGCTGCGTGGTTGGTTGGTTGCTTGTTTGGATTCAGGCTCCCGCTGCCCTTCCTCCCTGGCCGCCCTTTCTCCCTGGCCCAGCGTCACAAATAAGAAACACTCCTTCCTTTTTTCTCTCCGAGAGTCCTGGTGCCTTTCAAGCCCTCCGGGCAAGGAGGTCTGGAGGATGGTTGGCATCACCAGCCCTTTCCTGCAAGCATCGAGCCCTGGCTCTGTCACAGGGGGATGGAGGCTCCTCTGCTTCCTTTTGCAGTGCCGGCCCAGCAGAGGTGAAGACAGTCTGGCCTCAAGCTGATTGCAGCTGAGGGAGGTCAGAGCTTCGTGTCTGGTCCTGCCATGGGTGTGCACCCTTGACTCCCTGAGGCATCAGAGGCTTCACTGGGAGGATGCTGGGATGTGTTCTCTGTTCCTACAATGACACCAATACTAAATGGCGGCTTTCCTGAGGGAAAAGTCTGGAAAAGTGCACGGCACAAACTCCCTCTGCTCACCCTTTCAGCAGGACCCAGGACACTGCTGGAGTAACACCTCTGTACCAGAGCCCATTCTCCAGGCATCCTGTCTGTCACAGGCCTGGGGGACTCAAAGGGAGGGGATGCGCTGTGCAGGCCAGTGGATGCTGTCCTGCAGCTATAAACGACCCCAGAGCAGATGTGCAAGCTAGGCTGGTCCCCCAATATCCATTCCCTCCTTCCTGCAAGCCCCAGCATCCCCCAGTTCCTTACAAATCCCCGATGGTTTCTGGTACCATGGCACAGGAGCACTGTGCACCCAAGCACCCTGGGAATTGATCAGAAAAGCTCAGTTCAAGGACCCCTGGGTCTGGAGTGGGGTCTGTGTCCCCTCCTTGTTGCTCTGCAAGGCACAAGTGCCCAGAGCCTCTACCCAACCTGGCTGCACCCACACACCCCTGCTGTCCCTACAGTGGGTGGAGGGCACCCTGATGAACAGTGAGCTCCAGAGTTCTGTTTCATCCAAGCAATTAGGCAATCCTGAGCATCGGTACATGTCCCTGGTCCAGGTGCCACTCCTAGTGAATTCTCTCTTAGCCTGGATCACTGTGTAGGGAGTTCTGGCTCCTGTCCTGCCCCCTTTGCATCATGAAGCACATGGAGACCCACAAAGCTCACGTCATCCCTGATCCACAGGGCCTGCTTTGTGCAAAGTCACCCATCCCCTACTCAACTTCTCATCTTAAATGGGGCAGAACTCAGCTCCACAGCACCACATCTCCCAGCAGGATCAGACCCCAGTTCTTGGACAGGGCAGAGGGAGGCTGAACAGGATGCCTTGGGTGTGTTGTGAACTGCCCACACGGCAGGGAGCTGCAGTTCCCATGGCTTTGGTGGATGAGCCTCCTCCCAGCCTTGGTTCCTTCCTGGGGTGGGTGGCGCAAGCCCAGTTCAGGGGACAAGCTGGGAGTAGAGGCTGGGCAGGGCAGGGCATTATGAGGGATCTGGGGGAGAAAGGGGACCATGGACAGGCCATGGGGAAGGGCAATGGCAACCTTCTCCATCATACCCTGAGCTCACACCAGAGATGGCTGAAGCAGAGCCAACCTTGCCCATGTCCTGGGGGATGGAGCAGGTGAGGTCTTACCAACATCTACTGGCTTCCCAGACCAGCTCAGCGACACTCTCAGTGTCCTTCATCCCCTGCCATTGCAGGCAGCCAGGACAATGGGTTGCTTAGCCTGATCTGTAAATGCTTATCAGCACTGAATGGTGAGCAAGACCCAGAGCAGGAGGGATGGGGCCATGCACTCAGCAAAGCCTTGTGCATAAAAGAGCTCCCCTGATGCATGGCATAAGTTAGTGAATCAGTGCCTGCTTTTCCCTGCCAGCCATTGCCCATATGGGATGTAATGGCATACTTTGGGACCATCTCTCAGTGGATCTCACCTGCCAGAGCAGGTTTATTCCCCTTTCAGAGGTATAGCATAGATCTTGCACTAAATGTACAGGAGGGGCTCCCAGGGCTGGGTTCTCCACCAGCATAAATGGTGTTCTACACACAGCTTGTGGCTGAGATGCATATTCAGCACTACTGCCTGCATGCCCTGTCTTTGCAGGGTGGCTGTGTTGGGTGCTCAGGAGGCCAGACTGCTCTGGCTGGGGATAGCCTTCTGCTGCCATCTGAGACCATGTCAGGCTGTGCCCCCTACAGTGCCCTAGAGAAATAGGATGCAGGACTATACAGGCCCTCATTCTGCCCCATAGGACCATAATCACATGCCAAAGCCCAGCATTACTGCCCACTGGCTGGCTGGGCTCCCAGGAAACAGCACAGGGCTCAACCTGCCTTCTGTGTTGGCTTTCAGTTGCTGACTGCAAAGCGCCGCCGGAGCTGGAGCATGGCTTTGTCACCTTCTCCTCAAGGAACAACCTGACCACCTACCAAGCAACCATTCAGTACCACTGCCAGCATCCCTACTACCACATGGCCCCCAACAGCACCGGTGAGCAGTGGGGCTGGGCCATGTCCCCACGGCACAGTGCGGGTGGGCGCATGGCCATGCATGTGTGTGTTTGCAAGTGGGGGAAGCTTGGGATGGCCTCTCCGGGATGCTCTGCCAGCAGCAGACTGTGGATGTAGCCTACACACATCGTACCCTACGTCTGCACTGCCTGGATCGCGAGACTGGTCACATCCTGCTCAGCAACGAGGTAGGATGGAGTTAGCACTGCCTGGTGCTTTGCGTGTTTTACAGCCTTGGCAGAGCAGTGTGATTGTTCTTCTGCGCTCTGCCTTCTTACCCTGCCACCTGCTCCATGCAGCATATGGAATTTTCTGTGTCTCTGTGAAAGAAGATGCTGCAGCAGACAGCACCAGGGCCAGCAGTCTCAGAAAGGGCTCCTCCAGAAGGTTCCCCATCCCAGCACCCAACTGTCCAGCATAGCCAAAGCCGAAGAGATAGCAGTAGGATCATGGCAGAGTTTCCCCCTTAACCCCTGGTCCACAACCACAGAGACACCACAAGGTGCTTTGCCAAGCACCCCAGGTCTCTTCATCCTTCAGAGCTAGTTCTTCCCTCAGCATGCAAAGCCAAAGGATTTCCTCACATTCCTGTCTCCCTGCTTATATCCCCCCTGCATACCTGCTGGCCCCACGTGTCTGGTCCTGGCATCCCGCATGCATTAGCAGAACAGGCACTGGCAGCATTACCAGGGCAGCACTGCCAGCCAAGGCTGAGGGCACAGCACAGCCCTCCAGACAACTCAAGGCAATGAAACTGAGGATGCGGCATGTCCATGGAGGCAGGGCTGCCAGGGCCTCCCAGGGAATGGAGCACAGAGGGTGTAAAAGGGAAAGCACCTGGGAGCTGGGCAACATCTTGTTGCAGAAGACACCCCCCCATGCCAGAACCACAGCCCAGCTAACGCTTTGCTCTCTTCCAGCCACCTACATGTGTGATGCATCGGGGGTATGGAGAAGTGAAGAGCTGGGGACCAAGCTGCCATCCTGCCAACCAGGTACTAGTGCTGGGGTGGCCAGTTCCCATGGCAAGGGGTGCAAGGCAGGGATGTGCCATCAGATGGCTCCCCCCAGACATGACATACTATTTCTCTAGGCAGGGACCTTGCTCCCTGGTGACAATGCAATATGCCTTATATATACCACTGCTGCAACATATGGACAGGAAGGTGGTGGGGTCAGAGGCCTCCTGCTATCCCAGCTGGTCCAGAAGGTCAGGGTGCAGTGATGGCACTGAGCAGCAGCGATGAGGGCATGTCTCTCTAGCAGTATAGGGCAGCAGTGGGTCATAGCCACCCCATCTGCTTGGGCTTCCCAAGCTCCCCACTCCAACAGCCAAGGAAACCAGGAGCCCAGGGCAGAGCCATTGGCCATGTTCAACCCTTAGTATCACCGGAGATGGCTTCAGCCAAGGGCAGAGCATTACCTGCCCAGCACCACTGGCGGTCAGCTCCCATTAGCAGTGTGTCCACATGCAGAAGCAATTAGCACCTCTCCAAGCCTTGCACAAAAACCCAGCCGCTTTGCAGGGAAGGAAAAGTCCCAAGCCTTTGAGCAGTAGCAGAAATGTTTGCAGCCAGCAAGTTTCCAGGCCAGGCGCCCATTCGGGATTAAACAAAAGCCCCTGGGATGTTGGCTGGCCATAGCCAAGCATGGGGCCAGCTCCGGCTGCCAGGCAGGGGGGGCTGGAGGCAGCCCTGGGTGCGGCTGTGGTCTGATGTGCAGGAACAGCTCTCCAGAGAGGCGCAGGGCCCCAGCTGCCATGGAGCTGCTGCAGCCACAACCACCCCTGGGTTGGGGAGGTGGCTCAGCACCATGGAGGGTATCTGCTCTCGGCCACACGGCACAACTGCAAGGCCAGAGGAGGGACCCCCTCAGATTCCCTACATCTCATGGAGGTCTGAGATCAGGGCTGTGGCTGCTTTTGTTGTGGTGGCTGCTCCCTGCATCTCTCCTTGATGTTTCAGCCTGAACTAATTTGAGCTGGGAGCATGTAGGGACATCTTTTGGGGCCATAGCTGCTTTCATGGGCCACTTCCAGGCCTCCTGATTAGTGACAGAAGTCAAAGAGACTTCAGGAAAATGGAAAATCCCAGAGAGAGGGTGATGCTCTCCTGAGATGGGGATCTGCAGGCTGCAGCTGGCCAGCTGCTCTTCAGATCTTCCCCGTGTCTCACGCCACCTCCTCCTCAACAGGAACTCTTCTTCTAGGCTACTCTGCGCCTGTCTCTGCCATTAGTGGGAGCATTTGCAGCCTGGTCAGCATTTCTGATATGTAATTTAACAGAATAAATATCTGGCTGGATGCACTTCCTCTAAAACCATCTTCCTGGGACAGCCATAAGCTTCAGTGCAGCAGACCAGCTGGGTTGGGACGCAGGAATTATTTGCCTGAGCACATTTTCTATTCCTTGCTGCACTGGGAAAGGCAGGGGACTGGAGCACGTGCAGACACTCACCATGCTCCCTCCCCTCCCTGCAGGAGTCACAGTTTTCCTAGCAGCAGACCCAGCCACAACAAATCCGTGTTAGCAGCTCCTGGTATTCCTGCTCTCATTGCAGGGTTGACTTTAGCCCAAATGCCATCTTGCTGTGGGGCTTTGTATCCCCGCGTTGAAGCACAGGGGGCATTGGGCCAGAGTCCTGGCACTTCCCACAGAGGATATGGGTTCCCCTTGCAGACATGGAGGGATGAGACCAGCACGTGAGCTGCTGCAGCTCAGGACTCTCCCAGCAGTAGAAGGGCAAGCTGGATAAAGCTGCTGGAGGCAGCATGTCAGGGCTCTTCAGATATTGATTCTGGATCTGTTGAGGAGCTGAGCAGAGGGATGCTGGTTTGGCTGCCAGAACTGTGAGGACTTGAGATGCAAGAGTAAACCCCATGGTGCTAGGCAACATCCCACAGCAGAGCCTTCCCCAACCACAGCTCCTCTGGGAAGGCAAATGCCATGGCCATGAGACCACAGATCTCATGAGAGGTCTCAGAGCGAGGGGTGAGGCTGGACTGATGTCAGGCTTCAGTCCTCTTCCAAACGCCTACAAATGGTGTTCCCCTGGGTTTCTTGGCACACTGAGCAGCAGTCAGGCAAGGGCCTGAATGGTCTGGGAAGAGCATACTGAGGATGCAGGATTACTTATTCGGCCTTTCTGCTCTGAAGTGGTGTGTATCCAGCCAAATCCCTCTAGAAACTGAACTGCAAAGTGAGGAATTGCAAAGTACAGGCTAGCCTTTAAGCCGTCTCCTTGTCCCACCTACCAGCTCAACCATACAGCTCTTAAGTACAGCCCTGTTTTACTTCAATCCAGGCTTGGCAAAAATCATAGCATTGCCAGGTCTTTGAGATAGCAGAAGGATTCCTCCACTTGCCCTTTCTTAAGGAAGCTGGTAGCACTATGTCCTCATCTGGAGCACAGATCACATAGATGTGAACCAAGACTATGGTCTGATACCTCTTAACATGCTTGAAGTCCCACACTGGCTCACATGTTTTGCTGAATCCATGCTTGACTTCAGTGTTAGGAGATCTGGCACAGCTTTGGGATAGCTAACCCTGGATGAAAGCCTCCAAGGCTCTGCAGTGTGCTATACACAGTTCTGACTGTCCATATTCATGCCCAGTGGGCAACAGCTCGCTCCCCTTTCCCACCCCTTTTCCAGGAAGGCAAACCGCTGCCACTAGAAATGGTTCCATCAGGCAAAGGAAGACACAAAAGGAGCTGGGGTTGACTTTAGGAAGCAAAACCCTTCAGGAGGACGGATGTGTTCCTTTTCCAGACTAACTCCAAAGATCTGTTAGTGTAGGGAGCGAGGTGTAATGTCCAGCCTGCTCGAAGCTCTGAAGTGCTGGCAGTAACTGTCCTGTCCCTTTTGCCTGCAGTGTGTGGCCGGCCGGCTCGTCCTCTGCCCGGGATCATCAAGCGCATCATTGGCGGACGGAACGCAGAGCCCGGCTTCTTCCCCTGGCAGGCCCTGATTGTGGTGGAGGACATGTCCCGGGTGCCCAATGACAAATGGTTTGGCAGCGGTGCCCTGCTCTCAGACTCCTGGGTGCTGACCGCTGCCCACGTGCTCCGCTCCCAGCGCAGAGACAAGACTGTCATCCCCGTCTCCAAGGAGCACGTCACTGTCTACCTAGCCCTTCATGATGTGAGGAACAAGATGGAGGCTGTAAACCGGACAGTGGAAAAGATCATCCTCCACGAGGAGTTTGACATCCAGAACTACAACCATGACATTGCTCTGGTCAAACTGAAGGAGAAGGTGATCATGGGGAATTATGTCATGCCTGTCTGCCTGCCCCAGTTTGAGCACGAGCTGGAGGGGCCTCACCCCAACACGCTGGGGCTGGTGGCTGGCTGGGGTATCTCCAACCCCAACATCACGGTGGACGAGATCATCAGCTCGGGCATGAGGACACTGTCCGACATCCTGCAGTATGTCAAGCTGCCAGTGGTGCTGCACGCAGAGTGCAAGACCAGCTATGAGTCACGGTCAGGGAACTACAGTGTGACTGAGAACATGTTCTGCGCCGGCTACTACGAAGGTGGGAAAGACACTTGCTTGGGAGACAGCGGAGGAGCCTTCGTCATCCAGGATCCGGGAACCCGGAGGTGGGTGGCCCAAGGGCTGGTCTCGTGGGGTGGCCCGGAGGAGTGCGGGAGCAAGCAGGTCTATGGTGTGTACACTAAAGTCTCCAACTATGTGGACTGGGTGGAGAAGAAAACGGGCTCCTCAGAGAGGTGGACATTTCTAGACCCAGAGCTGGAAAGATGAGTGACTAAGCAGCCTGCTGCCACAGCTCCCTTTCTTTTGTTGTTCTTGTTTAATGTGCTCCAGACTCTGGTCTTTCGCAAGCAGTAGCCACGATGCTCAGTGCACGCCAGGCCTTTGCCAGCCCTCCACATCATTTGTTTTGCTTGGTCCCACATCCCTTTTCTTGCACTCCTAGGAAATGCTTGCTAGGGAGCTGGAGGAAGGGAGCAAAGGGCAAGATCTCAGCCATCATCCTCAGCTTGTGCTGCTCACCTGCAAACCTCACCCACACTCCTGGGGAGCCTTCCTCCAAGCCAGGACAAAGGCACAGTGATGGAGGCAGCATTTCCCTGCCACCAAAGCTTTGGGCTGTGCAGAGAATGTCCCCATACCCATGCTCTCCAGCCAGATCTTCCCATCAGACGCAACTGCAGGAGCTCCAGAGGCTACAGACAGTGCAGAAAACCCAACTGGCAGGCCTGGATCTCACAACTCCCCCCTCTGTGTAACATCTTTTCTGTACAAGGTAGGAGTAGTGAGACAGCCCTGAGGGTTTGCTATTATTTTTGTTTGCAAACAAACATCCCTGCCTGATGGCATCTATGGTGATGTCGACCTGGCCCCAGGGATGTGAGGAGGTATCCACATTAGCCTAAACTTCAGCCATGGCTGCCAAGACAGGACCAGCTCAAATGGGCTACTCTTATCCCACCATGTGGGATGGATGCCCCACATAAAACACAAAGACAGGGAGCAGGGTTTGGACCTACTGTCACACTCACCTCCAGCCACTAGAACTTCTCCAACCCTCTATCACCTCAAACCCTCTCCAGTCTTCCTCCAGACTAGCACTTGGAATGGTTTCCAGCCACAGCAGTCCTCCCAGGGAAAGTTTTCCAACACATGAGACAGCATCACACCTGCTGTACCTAAGCAATACTTATTTTCAGCGGAATCATTTCAGACAAAGTGTCCTTCCTGTGGTTTCACCTCTTTTTTAGGGGCTTGGGTAGTCCTGCATGGCAGTGCATTCATTCTTTCAAGAACCTCATCCCTTCTAACTGCTTTTAAGGCCATTGGTTTGGCTGATTTCCAGGTTATTGATGGTGTTCAGTGTTTGTTCTAATAGGATCCACTGGCCTATTGCAGGTGTCCGAGCCATTCTAGACTGACCCTAGTTCATTATCACACCAGAAGTATTCATATCTCCCCAGCCATTCTCCATGGTCCACACAGACAAGTAAACACCACCAAGCGACAAGGTCACGCGAGCTGGCCTTCCTTCAGTGAGGACAATCTCCTCCACTTGCCAGCAAAGGTCTCCTATAGCTGTAAGCCACATGCAAAAATTGCCTGCTGTCCTCTCTGCATGCCTGTAGCCTTTTTTGGACCTCTCCTCCTCCTCCTCCTTTGGTTTTGCCATGCAAAGAAAGTGAATGAACCACTCAGACATTTTGGTATCATCCAAAAAGCCATTTGTAGTGCATGCAGAGGAGCACAAGGCCTAAGGAAGGTTAAACTTGCAGACACACTAAGAACTGTACTCTTGGCTATGTCATGTAACTGCAAGGTATTTTTATATATACATACATATATATATATTTCTTTTTTGATACTACATTCTGTAAAATATCCGATGCCACATAAGGATGGTTCTGTGTAACCTTCCTCCTGAAACAAAATTAAACTTTGATATGTACTGGGTTCATGCCCCGACGCTTTTATTCCAAGAGGAACATTATGTTGTTTGCTAGCCACTGCCACCCGCACCTGTGCTCCCAGGGGGATTCTCACACTGTCCCTCACCCCAACGGCTGCTCAGCCATGGCCTGCACAGCTTCACGGGCTGAGACAGACCCCGACCATCCAGGAATACAAATTGCAATGTATGTCAGAAGGTGAGATTCTGCCCCTCAATTATTTTTAAAGTTAGCACTTCACTGAAGGTGGAGGCAGTGGCAGCAGGAGAGTGCAGCAACCTGTTCGCTGGGAATAGCAATTTAATCTGGATTCAACTGACATACAGAAAGAATAACAAATACGTTACTTTTGCTTTAAAAAGGGTGAAGAATCAGCCCTTCCCCACTAGATGCTGGATTGAGAGAGCGCATCTTCATAGCAGAGACTCCGCAGCAGGCAGACAGGAGCTGAGGCAGGGACACAGCTCTGCCCAGCATCTCTTCTCTGCATTACAGGCTGTGAAAATCCAGCTTGAAATCATGGGCACTGTTTCCTACCATGTGTCTGGATACAAGGCTGGGAGATGGGTTATTGATCCCTATTTTCCTACAGCACAGACCTGAAATAGCAGCACCGGGCTCCTCTGGGTTGACAGCAGGGAGGAGAGTGGTGGGTTTGCCTCACTTTCTCACAGTCTGCTAACATGTCCAGAGGCATCTGAGGGATGAAGGGGAGGAGAGAGAAACATCAAGATCAAGGCATGTTTCCCTGAGCATTAAACCACCAACTGTAGAATCTGAGCCTAGACAGCTCCAAGGCAAGCTAAAAAATACTGTTGCACCATAATAGATCAGTCATAATGCAGACTCTCCCGCGCCTCCCGTCAATAGCTCTGCTGGGAAATCCCCGACGCAACCCAGCCCTCATCCCCAGCTCATCAAGCTGCTGTGCTGCAAGTGCAAATCCCTCCTGCGCTGCGGCCGGTGTGGCTGGCTGCAGGCAGCGCTGGGAAAGGGGAGCAGAGGAGAGAAGCAAGAGCAGCAACCGCCATTTGCATTTGCTAGCACCTCACGACCTGCAGGAGTGGTGAGAACTTCTCCCCAGGGAGACAGGCATTGAGAAAGCCATTTATCAAGCTGGCTCCAGTGAAGGGTCAGCAAAACATCCCTCAGTGAGGTCTGCCTGTCTCTGGCTGCATTTGAAGGCCAGGCTTGAGCTGAGAGTTGGCTGCAGCACAGCCCAACCTCATATGGACCACGGGGAGACAGGTGAGGGAGTGACCCAGGATCCATGGGGGGAGAGAGCATCCTTCATCCTTCAGCCCCAGGAACGGGTTTACTGTCCCCGCTCCAGCTGAGGGGCTGGTGACCAGTCAGCATCCTAAGGGGCTGAGCCATCAGGGCTTGCTCTGGGTTCCAAAAGTGCCAAGAGCCACAAAAAGCAGCGCCTTGAGGGAGGGCATTTTGCTAAGAAACAAATGGGAGATGGGGACAACTGCATGTCAGAGAGGGGTGCCCTGGAAGGACTCCAAAAATGAGGGAGTGGTTGAGAAGCCAATGTATGCACAGGAGGGGATGACGACTGCATGATGGAGGGGACATGCATGCACAGCATGAAGAAACAAGCAGGCAAGCTGGCAGCAGCAGGGAGGGGTCCAGGGGAAATGCAGCATATACACGCAAGGCCATGGGTGGGGGAGCACAGGATGTGTGCAGAGGGCATTGCAGGGGAGCAGGGAATGGCTCCGCCATTGTAAAAGATCAGAGAGACCCAAGCAAGAAAATAAGGACCCCTACAGGGATGTGGTCTCCATTAGAGCTGGATTCCGAGGCAGAGGCAAGGGAGTTCCCCCTCAGCAGCTGGGTGGATGGAGAGGCTGCGGCGAACCAGACGTGATGACTGGGGCTGGGAAAACCTCAGCATGGAAAGGAGAGGGCTATGGGAAATGGCAGCAAGAAACTTGGCCGTGTCACTGCTTCATGACATAACGCCAGCAGGGAGAGGGCGGGCTGCTCCCAGCACGGAGAGCCACACAGGAGGGAAGGGAGTTGGTCCAGGCTGCAGGGTCATGTTCCTCCTTCCACAGCAGAGCCACTCAGACACGGGCACCCCAAGCAAGGAGAGACAGAAAGACAGGTCCATTCAGACACGAGACCCTCTGGGTCCCAAGCTCTCCCTCAGCTACTGTTCCTATGCCCAGAATGATCCAGACACCATTGATATTCACTCCAAGGAGGACAGGTCATGCTGACTCTCCTTCCTGGAGAAGTCCCTGCTGGTGGTACCAAGCTGATCCCCAGCCCTGCTGCTGTGGCACCACTGTCCCCCAGGAAGAGATGGGGATCTGTAAAGCTTTGAGACTCCTTGCTTTGCATCATGTGTGCATCTCCAGTGCTGTGAGACTGGAAAATCACAGTGACAGACCAATTCATTCACAGACCAGGACTGTACCCACGTAGGAAATGGCTTGGGGGGACCAAGCTACAGGCAAAGAGCTGGACACAGGGATGGCAGTGAGGGTATCCCCAATCTGAGGAATGCTGGCGCATTCCGCTGCTGGCGGTCACTGGTCCCAGGGCTTTCAGCGCAGTGCCGGAGATCTCGCAGCTCCATCTGCTGGCTTCGTGGCCCGGGCTGCGGAGGCTGCAGAGGAGGTGAGGCGCTGGGGAAGAAGGGGAGAGCTGGTGGAATAAGCCAGACAGAGCGCTTAAGAAACAAAACCCACACGGCCCTTGGATCACACAGGGTTTTGTTGTTGCTTTTATCTTTTTATCCAATAGCCTGCAGGTTGCATATATGAACATACAGGAGAAACTTACACCAACAAAAAAGCAAACCCACGGTGAGCAGCGTAAAGGCTTGACGCTATGCAAGCTGCACAGGTGATGTTGGGTTTGGTTGTTGCCTTTCCTTCAGCCCATCTTTCTTCCATTAATTCAGCCATGAGATCTTTTTCTACCATGTTCATCTTCAGCATCAAATCATTTTCAAAGTCAGGCATCCACAAGTTCTCTGAGCAACTTTTTCTGGTGTCTCACCACCCTTACAGTAATAGCTAATGTAAATCTACCCTTTTTCAGTTTAAAAGCATTACTCCCAGTCCTATTATGATACTCCCTAATAAGGAGTTCCCTTGTAAAAGCTCAACACCCAGATGTTTCTGGAGGATGAAGCAATCTCCTGACCCCTGGTGACAACCACGTGCACGGGGCCAGGGCAGATGCTGCTGTACACATCTCACAGAAGGCAGTACCAGTGACCATGGGCACCAGCTCCCCATGACTTTGCTGCAGACCTTTAGCTCTAGGTGACCCTAAGCTCCTAAGGCAGGGCAGAATGGGGATGTGCTTCCCTGGAAGCTAAGCCCAGATGGTAGGTAAAGCCAGCCCTCAGCTTTCCTCCAAGCTGCTCACATGTACCTAAAAAGGGCTTTGGAGAAATTAAAAAGCATAAATGCATCTTTGAGCTGAGGAGAAAGGGCTTGTTTTGTTCTTGCAAGGACATTTGTCCTTTGCATTGGGCAGCTGAGGGTCATCCTTATGCAAAATGTCTCATGAGAAACCATCAGATCCACCAGGCTCCCTGAGGCTGTGGGATGAGATGCCTGGCTGAGGCACCCCACTGTGCCCCCATGTCTCCAGGAGCTGGGGAAGTTGACCTTGGGTACCCAGCTTTCCAGGCACTCCAACAGGTCCCTAGCCATCACCCCAGTTTCTCTTTGCAAGCTCCCACTACTTCTAGGTGAAACAAAACAGGACAAAGGGGAGTACTGCCAGAATATGGAGCAAGGAGCTGCCAATGAAGCAGCAGCATTTCCAAGGGAAGCTGCTGTTGAAGTGTGAGGAGTGATGGGTTGGGATTGCATAAGGCCTCATAAGGGTGTGATGGGTCCTGGCCTTGTCCACATCCATCAGGGGCTTCCAGGCATTTGGCCCCGGATCCAGCCATGTCTCACTGCAAATGCTGAGCTGGCAGCCCTTGCAGTGGGCATTGTCATGTGGCCCTGTCACCAGTGCATCCAGCACAACTTCCAGGAGGTCAGAGGGCTGAAGGTGCACTCAGCAGAAGTACTTGAGGATCTTTAGCACCACATTGTACAGAAGCCTCTCCACAGTCTCCAGACTGAATTCAGGCTCCTCCCACCAGGGATCTGGGTAGCGCTTGCAAGCCTGGTGGAAGGCTCGCGTCCACACTGTGCCCCAGCCCTGGCACTGGTGCATGTGGAACAGGACGTGCACTTTGGCCAAAGATCACTCATGAAAGCACTGGAGCACTGAAACCTGCCAGGGCACAGAGAAGATCAGCTAATGCTAGGTTCCCAGTGCTGAGCCAGCGAACTCCCGCGCAGCGAGCAGGGACCATGGCAACCAGGTCTGATGGATTCATTTCACTCAAGCAAGCTTCACACTGAACTGTCCTCCCCCTAACAGCATGATGCCAGTGTCTGGGGAGTTCAATACAGATGTGAGCTCATGGCTGGCCCAAGCATTAAAGATCTTAGGAGCCACGCTGACTGCCAGCACCAACCCGGTCCCCTTTTTTAGCCCATCCCGGTCCCACTCCCAGGGGTCCTTATGGTGGGAAGCACCAGGCCCCTGGTCTGTTTGGTGCTCCAGCCCCTCACCCATACCAGCTCATCACAGCTCAGCGGAAAGCCAACATCAATCTCACGGCTGGGGAAGTGAAAAAAAGACAAATAGAAGGAAGGTGTGGGTGGAGGCTGCAGGGCAGGTGAGGAGATGTCTTGAGGAATCAAAAGGTGTGCAACCCGCAACTCTTTGTCTTGCACAATCTGTGTGGGAGCTGTAGCCCAGGTCTCTGTTTGCTGCCACCTGGTCAGGGTGGCTGGCTGATGCCCAGGGTCCTGTCTAGGGTAGGAATGGTTGTGGTGGAGCCTCTCATCAGCAACACAGATCTCTCTGCTGTGTGACCTTGCAGCCTGGCGCAGGGACTGCTGAGGCACCATCCCATGCCCCAGCAGACAGAGGCTTTCCCCATCCTTACCCTCTGGGTGCAAACCCAGATTTGTTTTGAGTGTGGTATAACTACCTCTGCTTACTGGAGGAGATCTTTGTATCTTGACACCAACATGGAGAAACTGTGGCCAAATACCAGCTGCCCTTGGGCTCTGTGGAGCTTCCACTCTCTCCTCCCCTCCAATTACTGTGATTTTTTCCAGTTTGGCAATAACCCACCAAGCTTGGAACAAAATGGGACAACCCCTCCCAGCCTCACCCACCTGCAAACTACCTCTTTTGTGTCCAAAGCTGTTTCCTACAAGCAAACTTTGAGAAAGGGAAAGGTCTGCCATGGCAGCCCATTGTCCCTGGTCCTGCTCCAACAGGGACTGAGCCAGCAGTTCCCTACCTCCCAAGAGCATGGCTCTGCACAAACTCCTTCCAGCCAGGCTTGAGGATGTGCACCTGCAGGGTATCAGCCTTCTGAAGTGTCCATGGCTCTGTTAAATGCATATCTTCTCTGAAAAAATGTCCTGCCAGATCCTCATGGTCCAACCTGGAGCTGTGCCCGAGCCTGCAGTTCAAGCTTGTAGTTTCTGAGTGCTAGGACATGTACGCAACAATCTTTTCCCCAAACGTATCCCCTTTGCACATTGTACTTGTACTTCCCCTTGGAGAGGGGAACCTTTGTTCCCATGTGAGCAGCAATGCCCCATCCTGATCCCTGTGTCAACAGGCTCAACTGCTGCTACACCACATCTTGGCCAGGTGAAATGTCCTCCAAAGCAAGGACAAAGGAGGGTTTCACAAAGCCCCACACATGAACTCCCAACCCCGCTGAAGCCGTGCTCTCATGATGCTACTCCATCTGTAGGTAGGCACTGAGGTTGAAAGGAAACCCCCTGCCAGGCTGCCCATGCCTATCACAATCACAGGAGCAGAGGTGAACCAGCTGAGATTGTGCCCAGTGTATAAGAGAATAAGAGAAATGAAACTCACCATGAAAACACAGAACTTGACAGCTTAACCTCTCTCAATAGCTGCCACCAAATACAGGCTGTTTCTAACACCTTTCAGCCAACTCGAGCAGAAAAAGGCCTGACATGAAACCGCAGGGTGGAAAGTTGGGGAGGCTGGTACCGCATGTAAAACCGAAAAAGTTGAGGTGTGCTCTGAGCTGGAGCGCTACAGCTGTCTGTAGCCTTCTGCCCTCCAGCTTATCTCTCTTCAGATATGCAGGTCTCCCGGGACATCCCACGGAGAGCAATGCAGGACAGGGAGCAGGTTAGATAAGAGACCAAATGATAACTGCTCTTGAGTTGGAGGAAGATCTGCAGCTTGATAAGGCAAGCTCAGCCCGCATGGAAATCGAGAGCAGCCCTGCAGAGAAGTACTTGGGAAACTGGTGGATAAGAAGCTGGACATGAACTGGCAGTGTGCACTCACAGCCCAGAAAGGCAACTAGGGTTGAAGCTAGATGATCTTCAGGTCCTTCCTTTCCATCCCTAACTAGTCTATGATTCTGCGGTAGTGAAACACTGCCACAGGTTGCCCAGAGAGAGGTGGTAAATGCCCCATCCCTGGAAACATTCAAGGTCAGACTGGACTGGGCTCTGAACAAGCCGATCTAGTTGAAGATAGAATCATAGAATAGAATCATAGAATAGTTAGGGTTGGAAAGGACCTTAAGATCATCAAGTTCCAATCCCCCTGCCATAGGCAGGGACACCTCCCACTAAACCATGCCACCCAAGGCTCTGTCTAACCTGGCCTTGAACACCACCTGGGATGGAGCATTCACAACTTCCCTGGGCAACCCATTCCAGTGCCTCACCACCCT